>JAMFTM010000185.1:0-46536 GCA_023522825.1 Diaporthe ampelina
TGCCGTCCCTGCCGATGAGTAATGCTATCCAGGTAGGTGGTTAGGTCGGGGAAGGACCACACTAGCGGCCTGCCACTTGCTTGTCCCGGCTGCTTGTGCCCACTGCGGACCAGTTCTGCAGCCAGTGCTGGCCACCCGAGGAAGTACTAGGCACGTAGCATTGGCCCCTCGGCGGCCCCTTGGCCTAGCTTGGGGCTGCGTCGGTCGGTCTCCCGTCGGCTGACCCATCTGCCAACCAACTTCTGGCTGGCAAGCTGTACTCTCGTAAAACACCTATCTAGGTAGGGGGTACCTATAGTATCTAGTTCGACCACGCCATTGCTATGGATGTGGCGCAAGCACCACGCACATATTCCCACCCTCTGCGACACTTACCAGGCATGGCCGATATACGCGCGCCTACATGCTATCCAACGGCCTTCCTTACCACCAACCAGCCCGTCATGCTAACGATCCATGTGGTGAGCAAACCAGGGGCCGCATGAACGAACGACTGACTGGGCGGGCGAGCATGGTCGGTCCCTTGAGCTGAGGGCACTGCTCTGATCTTGCGAAATGACTCGTCGGCGCCAGGGGACAATGCCTCCTCATCCGATGTGAAGGGGGCGCTGCGCAAGCCGTTCCGCGCGGGGCGTGGGACCCGGCTGGCCTGGTCAATGCTGCTACTGCTGCTGGAGGATCATGCCAGATCGCCTGGGGCATTTGCGGCGATGAACCAGCCCAAGCCTCCCACCATCCTTGAGCAGCTGATCTGGCCCCTGAATTCTCCTACGGCATTGTATTTTAGATGAATATCTCGGACGACAAACCATAACAGCGCGGCAATAGACGCCACCGGCCCACCCATTACGAGCCGCGGCTCTGCGAGATTTTCGGGACGGCCAGAGTCAAACAACCGGTTGGCCTCTCGGATGAAGCAATGCTCTATTGTTTATTTTTTTTTTTTTTTTGCCACCTCTAGGTCTAGTTCAACTCCTGTCAATACATCCCGATAAGAAGGCTAAGACGCCTTGGACCGCGATATCTCGGCGGTCGACTCCTACCCTCAGATCAGATGGCTCCACCAACGCTGGCGGGCTGGTCGGGGTCGCAGTCTGGTCCGGATGGTCAGCATTGTTGCCACAAGCCAGCTTCTGATCAGACAAGTGAGCTCACCCTCGAAGACATAGCCGGCTCGCGTCCACTTCTTAAGCTTGTCGCGGCGGAATTCAGCGAAGTCCCACTCCTTATCCTCCAGCCAGGCCTTGTCCAGGAATATGTAAGACTCAGTGATAACCTGTTCACCCTCCACGTTGCCATCCCCCTTCTCGTTGCCCACCTTCGTCAGAAGCTTAGGACGAACCACCCGCCGGTCGTAGGCTGCCCCCTCAAAGAAGTCAAGCCGCTCCAGGTTGGCTTTGGTAATGCCGCTAATCACAGCGCCACGGACGGAGTGCTCGGGGTCCTCGACCATGCCCGGGTAATCAGCACCACGGACCCGGCGTCGGCAGTGGCCATGCAGAACGGCCGGCTGGAAGTCATGTCGCTTTCGAATTTCCTCCGGCGGGTCTTTGTTATCGTAGCATACTGAGAAGAACACTTGAGGTTCCATCTAAGCCGCCACTGCTAGTCAGCTGACTGGGTTGGGGGGGGGGGCAATCAACGGGTGCCTTGTTTACCAGAGTGCCTTCAAGTCGGTTAGTTCACATGTTCAAATCTATGGCTTCGACTGCATACGAACCGTAGAAGAACGCGGTGCGCGTCTCGACTTGCTCCTCCTTGGCATCTGCCATTGCCGATACAGGTACTTGGCTCAGATGAAGTACGGTGAGATGAGGACAAGCTGAGCAGCTGTTTGAGTAGGAAGGGGTATTGATAGCTGCCTGGGTATTGAAAAGCACTCAAACCAGTATGTTGGGAAGCAGCACAGTCTCGGCAATGGAGAAGCCTTCAGAGAGCCTTGTCTATACCAGTGCTGGTCTGACGGTGTTACTTTGATAAGCTGCGTTGCCTGGCAGCCGCGATCGGCCAGCTGTGCACTAGTCAATCTCCAGCTGCTGAGTCAACGACATCCCAAGAGGGACCAAAGCAGCCGAGCTACCTACATTACCGTTTTCTCTACAAATGAAATGCAGTTGCGTTGCACTGTTAGACAGAGGGAATTCTGCTCAAATTGTCTGAATCGCAACAGTGGAATTATCAATAGAAACAACCACATCCCTGCCAAAGTCAGTAATCGCCTAGACGCACCATTTGGAGCACTAAACTATTGTACACGCATGATCTACGTTATGATCTTACATCATGGAATTACAACAGGGAATATCAATTTATTTCCCTCAAACATGAGCCCCTCCTCCATCGCACTTTCCCACTACATTTCGGGACCTCTTGTCCAGCAGCACAACGTGAGGGTCTAGTTCAATGCCTAGGTGCGCTGTCCCATCCACCCCAACATATCTCCCAAAGCCATACTTCTCTGCAGATTGACGCCTCTCATCAGGACCATCATACATCTTCACAGCCCGGCTTGCGGCCACAAAGGCAAGAGTGGATCCAAGCGTAGACGGCATCCTCGGAATCAGTATTTCCCGATTGCGTGCATAAAGCGTGAATCCCACCAGGAGGTATATCCCAAGTATCGACACGCTGATTGCGAAGGCCGTGTTGTCCATAAATATTCGTGTCTCTTGCGTCACAAACGTCGCCTCCAGAAGTGGTGGCGTCTGGTCCGGCCCAAGAGGAGCAAATAGGTCCAGGTTGGCGCCGAGAAGCGCCGCCCCAATGCGCTGATAATTCCTCTCGATTGATGGGATGAGCTTCTCAACGTCGGGCAGGCTCTTGGCCGGGTCGACATGATCTGTCGAATTCGTCTCCAGCTTCAGGTAGTAGTTCATCCAGTCCCGCGTGATCGTGTCGTTATGCCAGTCGAGCATGCCGCTTAGTCCGCTAGTCTGCCGGTCCGGATCGCCGATGAGCCTGTTGGCGTCCCGCAAGATGCTCGACGCATTCGTTCCAAGCACATCCGTGATATTATCAAATTTTCCGACACGATGGGACTCAAGTACTCGTCCGTCTGCATCGACTGTTATGTTG
Organism: Diaporthe ampelina; assembly: GCA_023522825.1. Classification (NCBI taxonomy): domain Eukaryota; kingdom Fungi; phylum Ascomycota; class Sordariomycetes; order Diaporthales; family Diaporthaceae; genus Diaporthe; species Diaporthe ampelina. Next base: position 3,076 of record JAMFTM010000185.1, read on the forward strand.
AACTGTGCCGTTCTCATCTCTGCCCTGCATTCCAGAAATGCAGTACTCGGTGTTCGATTCGGCGGGTTGGAGTCATGGCGCAACCATCCTAGCAACATTCGGGACTCACAAAATGCTGTCGCTTCTTCTGTCGTGTCTGAGTCAGGAGCAAGCTTCAAGGCTGTATATATCTCTTGCGCTGATTTCCCTTGTGGTGAAAAATAGGTTAATCTCGTGGGCGGCACACAGTTGGTGGAGTTTCCGAAGGGATTGTCTCTGTGCACCACAGTAAACTCTTGATCCCCCGTTCGTGGATCCGTGGTAACGTTGAACCGATATGCGACGTGATTGAGAGAAGAATTGCTTGTTGGGAGGAGGGCGCAAGCTGTCGCAACGCCAAAGCCTTGTACTACAGCATTGTACTGTGCTGATGAGTTGTCTTTGGAGATCAGATCGCCAAAGGGGAGGTACGCGAATTTGCCATCGATCCAAGCGGGCAGCCTTGTGTTCGCAGACAAGTTGGTCTGTACCATATAGAAGTGGTCGTAATATGGGCTGGTGGTTGTCGCAGACCAATCGGCCGGCAAGACGGTACCGCGCGTCAGGGTCGGTGAGTACAACGAGGTCACCCTCTTCGATGTAAACACGGCCCGTGAAGATTCGTCAAATATAGCGCCTAGACCGACAGCGAGGACGTTGGCCAACAGCACCACTAGGCTGAGTAGGACCAGGACATAATGCCCGGCCTTCGCTGCTCGCCATATTGCCAATTGCGGGGGCAGAGAATCATATTTTGTCTCGATGGTCGTCTTCGCCCGGCACTCACCTTTCAGCAAGTCCTGGTAAGGCTGCAATGCACAGATCATACGATTGAGCACAGTCAGAAATGGCTCCAACATCGTCGAGAAGACCATTGGGATATAGTTTTCCAACAGTTGCAGCACCTCAAAGTTCGACGTCGGGCGCATGAGACCTGGGCCTGGTCAGCAATGTGACAAACCTGGAAAGGGCAGCCTGATGATCATCAATCCTTCCCGGCAAGCCCTTCGAGAATGAAACTCACCGCGGAGAAGCATCTCTTGCCGCTTGAGGTATGCGAGGACGCCAACCGCAGCGGCGAGAGTGAGGAAAAAGAGGATCCCAACAGATAATCGTAATTCCTTAGGGCAGATTGATTCGTATTTTGTGCGAGATATTACTGTTGACACGCCACCAATGTTCCCAACAGCTTGTGCGGGTTGGCTTGAGTCGAGAAGCTGCAAAACGGGCCCATTTGCGTCCCCTCTAGCAAGACGATACCGGTCGTTTCGAAAAGAAGCACGGAATTTCTCTTCACTCAGATTATCCTTGGTCCCGAGATGTGACAGGAGGCTCTGCTGATCTTTGATCTTGCTAAATAGGGATGAAATGCTATCGGGGTCGGCATTTAAATTGCTGTGCGAACGTATAAGTGCGACGAGTAAGGCGAAAGCAAGCACAGCCACCACTCCAAGCAGAGTCTCGACAACGATGGAAATCGGCCTGCTGACGATGATTCCGTAGGCCGTGTATTGCACAAGCCCTTCCATTTCTTTCTGAGGCCTGGAAATGGAGACGAGCCGCGTAATTGCCGAAGAGAAGACCAGCCTGTGGGCTGCAGTATATGATTCCTGAATCACATTGGCGTCCAGGAAATTAGAAATTGTGCCGTTATGCAGACCAATCGCGAATCCGACCATGGTCGTGGTTGGCCACGAAATGTTCGACTTGAACAACTTGGCGTACTGATCTAGTATGAGGTTATCGGGATAATCTCTGGGAATGTCCACGGATGAGAATCCGGCATGCAGAAGGAATTCGAAAGCCGTGGTGTTGAAGACAGAATTGTTAAGAGGGGATGGCGAAGACAGCTCGACGAGAGACTTGTCCTGGGGTCGACCCGTGACCGCGTCCACCATGATTGACACTTCCTGCTGTGTATAAGACGGCTCGCAAAACATAGCCGTCATATTTCCAAACGTTGCGTTTAAGCCATTCCCAGTTCCCTGACCGTAAATGGCGAGAAACTGATGTGAAAACTCTTTCTTGCACTCGGTGTTGGCTAGATGCCAGTCAACATGTGCGTCACCTTTGTAGCCAATGTACTGCATGTTGTAATGGCCTTCCTGTCCGCCGCTAAGCGACACGTTCTGCGCGCAGCCTCTGCCATTGTCGAATAGATACTGACCGCCCCGAACGGCTTCAATCGTTGGTGTAATAGCCGACGTCCAACAGTCCAGGCTAGTCGCGAATCTCGTCGTATTCACGGTCCATGTCTCGTCAGACCTCACGGGTGCGTTATGGACAGGGGAAAACGGAAGCAACGCGTAGTCAGCAGTCGTATACTTGGGCAAATCCTGTTCATACCAAGCTGTACCGTAAGCTGCATTGAGAACTGAAGCATCAAGCAGCGTTGCCTGTTCCTCAACAGGAATAAAGCCAGACCCTATGGACATGGCAACACTTCTAGATACCGTCACTGCTTGCTTTCCAAAGATTGAGCCTTGCAGAGGCGTGATCGCCCAAAATATTAGCATCATTATTGAGCCTGTAATGAATACAGGCCAGTGCCTCTGCCTCCAAGCCTTGATCGGAACGAAAGCCAAGAATTCAAAGGGGTAGTTCAGCAGAAGCGACTGCTCAGCATTGGCGCCTTGGGGCCGCGACAGCTCAAACCACGGCTGCATCCGGCGCACATCGAGGTCGATCCACGTCCAGAGAAGACTGTACAGCACAGCGATGGTTGTCGGCATATACAGATAGGCGATATTGACGGATTCCGAGATGCTATCCTCGGATGACGAGAGCGCTAGGGCCCCTTGTCTCTGGCTCTTCTGGGCGAGGAACTCGAGCACTCCGGCCAGGGCGAGGGATATCACGACGACGGAGCAGAGAACCGGCGCCCTCATCGTATACGGTTTCCATCCCGCATTAGAGGCTATAACCCAACTTCAGCCTCTCCTTGTAGGAAACCACGATGATATTGGATGAAACCAGACATACCTTGTTGTCTTCCTCGGAGCCATTGGCTCAGCCTGTTACCTGTATGCTTCGATGTAGCACCTGTAGTAGGCTGTGATTGTGGGAACAGTTCTTGGACACCCAGAGTCGCCGGAGACTTCGCTGAACTGTTAGGCGCCTGGGCATGACCCCTATCATACATGGCAGCAACCCAGCGCTACCATCCCAGGCAAAACCAGACCCGACCCAGACAGAGAGAGAGAGAGAGAGAGAGAGAGAAGGGAGGATGGAAAAAAAGGGTTGATAATTATGTACAGAATTATGTGAGTGTCTTCTGTGACATTGCCAGGAGGATACCAAGCACTTCTTACATATAGATTGCCGCTGCACGACAGGATAGCCATTCTGCAGCCCTACGGCGCAGCGTTACAGCGTATGCAGCTTTGCATGATGGGCCCTGAGGAAGCAGAGGTGAGCCTGCCAATCAGCCCAGACCGCTCGACTTGTTATCACCAACAGTTGCATTCTTGATCCACTGCGACAGCGAGCCGCCCGCGATGCTGGTCGCGATCTACGGGGCCCGCCCGCGGTCGTTGGGCCGGCAGTTTTCGTCCCGCTGCGCGATAGCGTCCAGCGAGCCTGCCTTGGCCTCTCGAGGACTCATTATGCAGCACTAGGCGTCCTCAAAGGCTTCAAACAATCATCTCGCCATAATGAACCCAGCATTTCGAAATCCTCTTTTTCCAAACTTCGGCGTAGACGTGAAGCAGGTCAGGTCAATAGGCCTGGTAGACATTCTTCGTGGCGCTTCGGCGTCAACTCAAGCGATGTGAGTGGCTGTCAGCTAAGCGCGCGACGCCAACATCTGGGCCGGGCTCCCATGATGGTGGGTCAGGACAGGGCTTGGAAAAGCCAAAAATGGCATCAATGAATAGCCCGACATGGTGCAAGCGGCGAGTCGAATCAGCGAGTCAAATTAAGCTGTACTCGGAACAAAACGTGATCAGAATTGTTGCGAGGCTAATATGCTAGCCCACCAAGTTGCTGGTATATCTACCCCACAGGACGCCATGCCTCTCGAGACCATCTGCTCTGACAATGCTGAGAATCGCGAAACGGCCCACTATACGCCTACCAAGATGCATGCCGAGACGCCTTGAAAATGCTGGAAACCTTTCGTCAAACCTCATTATAGAATTAGTTGTCGTCACTCATTTCCATCAAGCTTGGCCTTCCCTCCGGTTGAGACAGGCCTCGTGCCACGGCTTTCTCCTTGCCTTTGCCTTTGTTCCTGTTATGGGAGCCATTGAGCTTGGCCGCCAGCTTCGATGTTGCTGCATGTTTGCGCTGTTCTAATACCTGCTCGAACTCGGCCAATTCTGCGTCATCAGTGATTTCGCCCACTATATGACCGGAGTTCGAACACTCGTCCAGCGCTTTCACCAGAAGCTCAGTTGCAATCGGGTCCTGTGGATGTATGGCCAGTGCTTCATGCAAGACGTTCACTGCCTCTTCCGGCTTCCCGCTGTCAAGGTATATCAAACCTTTTGCGCAGAATATGGGCGCGTCCTTGCCACCCTCCCGCAGAACCATGTCGAACTCGTCAAGTGCCTGCTGCGATTTTCGCTGTCGCCGATACGCATGGCCTAGGTTGGTTCGCGCAACAATCCATGCCTGTGGATCGCTGTCAATCTCCTCAGCGATCGCAAGAGATTGTTTAAAGTAGTCCACCGCCTCCTTGAGGCGATTCTGATGATAGTACACGATCCCCATCTCGTTCAAAAGCAGTGGGTCTGTTTTGCACAGCCCATAAGCCGTATTGAGAAACTCCTCCGCCACAGTCATATTGTTCATAGCGTGATGTTGCATTCCCAGGAACACCTGTGGCAGATGCGTCCCCATAAATAACCTCGCAGCAGTCGAGTAGGCTGAGATGGCTTGATCATGCTCGCCTTCTGCAGCGAATGTGTGCGCAAAACCGATCCAGGCAGGGCCGAAGTGGGCATCCATCATGCTGGCTTTGCTGAAGTAGCGTCGTGCTTCGGCGATTTTTCCTGTCAGGTAGTAATAGATAGCAACAGCAAGCCACGTGCAGGGCTCCTCAGGGTGGCTGTCAGCAAGTTCGTGGGCGACCAGGAACAGAAGGTTCTTCTCTTTCAGTTCATAGAGACATGCCAAATGAATCGGATAGACGCTGAAATTATACTTGTCATCGGCAAGTATTGTATTTGTAATCTCGAGAGCGTCTCTGTAGCGGGATTGGGTATAGAGCAGGTCTGCCCTGGCCAAGAGGAGATCTGCGTTGTCCTTGAGCTTGTAGTGCGTAGCCAGGCTCTCGCAAGCCGTGTTGAAGGCGTCTTGGTTTTGATATTTGGACAAGCGAGTGCTGTAGAGCATTTCGACGTAACTGGCAATTTCCTGGGACGCGTCGGGGTCACCCGCAGTGCTGATCGAATCGAAGTCGAGGGAGTGGAGGAACTCCCACTCCTCCTCTGACGACAGTAAAGAATTCTTGGTCAGCTGGTTGAATGCCTCAAAGCATTGGACATCAATCCGAACAGCATTCTTGTAGCACTCCTTGGCGCGATCAAAGGCGTTCAGCTTGGCATGGCAGATGCCTCGCAGGTAGCACATTCCGGCTTCATACCGCCGATTGATCGCTTCCGCCTCTTTCTGTGTATCGCGTGACGATTTCAGGGTGCTCGCTGCTCTACCACTTGTCCCCGAGTGGGTTTTGCGCTTGCTCGTCTCCTTCGATTTGATCAGGTAGGTGGGGTCGCGATCTCCCAACACGGTGAGCGCCTCGTCGAAGCGCGATTGTTTGACGAGGCAGTGTGCTGCAAGGTATTGGCAGGAGGGATTTCTTCGGACAAGGTCCCTGCTCTCGAGGAAACGCTGAGCGCGGGTATAGTTGCCGGTGGAGAAGTGGACTTGGGCCATCCAGAAGGCGTCGTTGTCGTCATCTGTATGCGCTGCCTATTAGCAGAGGGCCGACACTCGCGCAGACAAAGCATGGGACACCTTACTTGTGAGAGCAAGTAGTTTGTCGCCAATGAAGATTGCTGTCTGGAATTGGCCGGAATTAAAGGCGGTCTGCCTCCAGTTTCGCAGGAACCCCTCCATTTTGGCGTTGTCTTCCTCGCCGCTGTCAGAAGACATGATGGGCAATTGTGCACCAGGTTTTCCGAACTCGAAGACCCAGAGGAGCTGCTGTGGGTCCCTGATCGTCAGCAACCGAGGTCGGGGGTCGCAGCAATCGTTGCAGAAGAGACCCAGCCAGCAAGAATTTAATGGAGCAGCTGAATGTCAACAAGACATCTGAGGGGCGGAACCCAATGATCTCACGCGTTGTTTGGCCGGGTTGTTGACCAGGACTCCCTTATCTTATCTTAGACTACCACTCAGCACCTCGGTAGGTGCGACGCGATCAACTAACTGAACAGGCCTCTAGCCATGTACTCTACAACTTTCAGAACTTCTAGCACTTGCTCCTCTTCCCTTTTCCTTGGGCGACCCACCTGAGACTCTCAGTGCCAACATCGCTTGCTGAAAGGCCTACCTTTCAGGTCCGTGTCACTCTGTGATAATGCTCAGCCGTCGACTTTCAAATGCTTAGGAGAGACAGGGAGACGCTCAAGGCTGCGTGACCCAGGTTGTTACGGATGAAGCGACAGGGCCAGATCGGGTGCAAGGACAGCTATTACTGCTACAAATCCATTTTCACTGCCTTTGGACTGTCACGGGATTTGATCATGATGCTGCAAGCTGTGTCGGGCGTCTTTGTTGAGCTCTGCCTGGCGGGGCCAACCCCTGGAGCCAAAATGACAATCTTTGGCCTCACGCCGGAGGCGCACGCTGCAGCCTACGAGGAGCCTGGAACAACAAGACTCACCTCGTTGCGCATGACTCCGGTCTGAGGCCAAAGGAACGAGACGTTTATGATAGACAACCTCAGAAATCGTAAGGGCTTTCATAGTCACATACTATTAGGCAAGTTAGTATAAGTACCGCCTTACTCGGCCCAACTGTGTCCGCTGCAGACTCGGTTCTCATCAGCCCAACCTGGATGAAACTCTCATTAAGACTCTAACCTCTACGCAAATATCACTCAGAGAACATGGCTTCCTCAGAAATTCTTTCCCAGACTCTCATGTCAATCACCAACACCAAGCTTGCTCAGCTTGACAAGCAGAAAGATGCCTACAACAACAGGAAGCGACTTCTCGTCGAGGGGGCGAATGGGGAGGTAGATCGCATCAAGCGTGCCCGTGAGCTCGTCGAGGGGTTCAAAGAGCTACCCAGCATGACATCCTCGACGCGGAGCCCCTTACTTTCCCTGGAGAATCTCGACCGTTTCATCCAGCAAGCCCAGCATGATCCAGCCGTCACCGATGCCTTCATTCAAGAGTACGAGTCTCAGGTCCGCAACGAATTGCAAGTCCAATCCAACCGGTACGCATTCGCTTCACTCTACGGACAGCTCGTCAACGAGTGGATCTCGGCAGGCAAGGAGCAAGAGAGTGATCCTGGGGCTGCTTCCACTGCGGTGGGCCGCGAAGAAGCCCGAGTTCAACGAGCGACGTGGGAAGAGTACGTCTTCGCTGCCAAGTCTACAGACACGGATGCCATCAAGGCGTACTTGAATTCTGTGTTTGAGGCTGAAGAAGACGTCAAGGATCATCTGTCCCAGTTGAAGGACGGCCTGAAGCGATTCCAGGACAACTGGTCTTTCAATCCGCACTTCAATGTCGACAGTCTTACCACGACGATCAAGGGCATGCTTCGAAGCGATGTCTTGACAGATGTGAAGAGAGCAACATTGCAGGACTTCGTGGGCAATGAGGCAGTATTGGAAGAAATTGCCGATGTCTTGAATGTGCGGATGGCTACCATCAAGACCTGGTCATGGGAGACCGACTTGGTAATCGACCAGCGGCGGCAGCTCAATGGCCGGTACCGCTTCTATCCCGACGAGGATCTCCTCCAATCCATTTTCCTGCACTACATCGGTATGCGCTGGGCTGTTGAATTCCACGGCAGGTTTCGAGGACTTCTCGACGTATGGAAGCCGAATCTCAAGCCCCTTGACAGCAGGTCTCAGCGGCGTCTAGACTTCTTTCTCGACGAATCAGACGAAGTCGCTGACAGTGAAGTGGTTCCGGGGACGATGGAGGCAATAAAGAAAAGCCATTTTGAGAGTGAGATATTCCTCGATCAGCTGCCAAAGTCTTTCGAGGAGAGTCGGGGGACCTACGGGTCGATAGACGATGCCGAGACACTAGACACGAGGAAGAGTCACATCAAGGTTGTCCAGCATCTTCTCCACATGATCGAGGCAGACATCCTTTTGCAGAAGCGTTTCGGCAAGGACATCACAGTCGTCCGATCGGACTTCAAGTGGTTCGGTCCCAGCATTCCCCACTCTTCTATCGCTGCTGTGCTCGAGTTCTTCGGCGTCGGTGCACACTGGATCGAGTTTTTCATAAAGGTTCTCGAGGCCCCCTTGAGGTTCAAGAAAGACCCGGAGGATGCCCCCAGTCGCATTCGCAGGCGTGGCACCCCGTTGAGTACTCCGCTTGCGGATGTGTTTGGCGAGGCGCTGCTGTTCTGCGTCGACTTTGCAGTCAACCAGAAGGCCGACGGTGCTCGTTTGTACAGATTGCATGACGACATGTGGCTCTGGGGCAACACCGAGGCTTGCGTGAAGGGTTGGGAGGTCTTGGGAGAGTGTGCGAAGGTTCTCGGTCTCGACTTCAATCTCGAAAAGACGGGCTCGGCTCCGATTCTGCAAGTTGAGGGGTCGTTAGACTCTAGCCTTGCCTCAGGTCTGCCAGAGGGCGATGTCACTTGGGGTTTTCTGAAGCTTGATCGACACACTGGACATTTCGTCATCGACCAGGACGAAGTTGACAAGCATATTGAAGAGCTTCGGATCCAGTTGGACGCGTGCAAGACTGTTTTCAACTGGATCCAGGCTTGGAACACTTACGGGGCGCGGTTCTTCTCCAATTTCTTTGGCCGGCCTGCGAACTGTTCTGCCAGAGCACATGTCGATAGCATGCTGGACACCTTCCAACGGATCCAGCAAAAGCTATTCCCTGACACTCTAGGCGGTGCCGGAGCTCACCTGAAGAAGATGATCTCGCAACGCTTCGACATCCCGTTGTCGGATATTCCAGATGGATATATCTACTTCCCACCTGAGTTTGGCGGCCTGGGCCTCAAGAATCCCTTCATAGACCTCTGTCTCATCCGTGACGCAGTGATGGACGATCCGGAGAAGGAGGTCGACTCGTTCTTCGAGCAAGAGGCAAGGGATTGGCGGAACGCCAGAGCAACATTCGAGACCGGCGCGATGCGGGCAAAGAGATTTTCTAGGGCTTATGACTTCAGCGATCTCGAGGATGAGCCTTTCATGAGTCTTGAGGAGTTCCGCTCATATCGTGAACGTCTGAGCAAGTCTCTGGGACGCTCTTTCAAGGCATTGGTGGAGGAGCCCGCACCCAAGAACCTGACGCTCAAGGGTGCGGTCAAGGCCGTGCTTGAACCATATCAGTGGAATGAACTGACCAGCTACGATCAATGGGTCCTCCAGTTGTTCAGCAAGGACATGATTTCTCGCTTCGGGGGTCTGAATGTGGTCGAGAGAGGGCTCCTTCCCTTGGGTTTGATGGGGATGCTTCGCCAGAGTAAGTTCCAGTGGGTGGGATGAGTGGTGGGCAGATCTGGACCGAAAAATTCGGCACTTTCAGTCAGGCGGGACAGTCTAGAATTCAATACAGATAAAATTGCTGTCATCTTAGGCATGCAATATGCGTGGTATTTTGCCCGGTCAGAGTGCCTGGCCTGGACGGTGGTTGTTCGACGAATGCGTCAGTTGGCAAGGACGTGTTGCCTTCCCCAACCGACACATACATCCCTCATTTGGCTAGGATACTGTGGAGGTGGCTACTCTGCATGTGTCGGTAATTTGACAGTTCCATCTGGACCAAGAGTCCAACGGTGGTGCAACATGTTGAGAAGACCACAGCACCTTGTTGACCTTCCCGGGCTCCCCTGCGGCTCCCCTGCTGCACTCTCATCTCTCTGGCGCACCAAAGGACCATCCTATTAGAAAAAGCCCCAGAAGAAGCCTCGAGCGATGCTCTCTATTGTGATTCCGTCTATGGTCCGCGCACCATTCGCCTCGAGCCACGCCGCACACCCCAGCCCCCTAGCGACCGGGGGCAAGCCAACGCGACACTCTCCGCCACAAAAATTCTGCACTTTTGTATCGCATAATATTAGAGGCCCAAGCGCGCAGGTGGAAATTCGAGTCATCCCTGTATTTTTGCGGCGGCTGCTGAGATTGCGTTCCGCAGTGCGCACGGGAGCCTTGAGCGCGTGGGCTTAGTACAGCACAGGAAAAGGTACGAACCAATGTTCTAGACTGAGAACGAAGGAGATGGAGACTAAGACCATTTCAATATGTAGTATTTTATCCACATTAGGTCTAAGCCATGCCTTTCTCCAGCACGCATGTGTCTTAATATAGGCCCCAACGGCAAAGTTGTGACCGGCAAGGGTCAATGTCAAGTGTTGAGTATTGCCACATGCCATCGGCCATGGCTTTAGGGACCAGATGGTTTCATTTCACTAATAATGGCACTATTGGTGCCAAAGTAGTGGTTTGTGGCCATGTTGGATCAGCTCGTTTTACTGCAGCCTAAACAACTGTCCTTGATGCTAGTATTCCTCACCCAAGCCATGAGAACCGCCAGGCTAAGTAGAGAATCATGTGATCGTTATTTTGATCAAGGATAGCCATGGGTACTTGGGGCCTCCATAATTTAGGTGGTTGGAAGCGGGCACTGTGCCAATGTTTGTGTGTGACCTGGGCATGTTGGACCGAAAGCCGTACTATTGCGGATAAGCATACTTTTGAACAAGTCACTGCCAGCGCTCGTGCGTTGATGCATTGAATTCGAAAAAAGATGCCAAGAACCCACATCAGTCAGTTCTTGACAAGCTTCCTCCAATCGATCCCAGCTCTGTGCTTCCCTTGGAACAGGCTGCCTCAAGGGAGCCGCCGGCCTGACAATAGCAGGTTCTTCGAAGGACGCTCGAACTTGAAGCTTAGCGGCTCATGTATCCGTTCCAAGGTTCTGTGAGAACCTACATTGTGAATTATTTTCCTCTCAGACATTGGAACAACAGTGCGGTTGGTGGGTAATGCAGTCGGGCAACAGTCTCAGGGGTATTGCCCGTGTGTATAGGTGCCAACCGAAACCTGTCGCAACACCACGCGCCCCCCCCCCCGGCGGAGAGGCTGTGGTTGACTCGCTGTTACTATAAGCAGGCGAGTCGTCAACCATCAGAATAGGTACATGCACATCCTCATTTCCTGCTTCATCAGACTGACTGTAAGGAGAAATGCATGTCGTGTGGTAGTCCTCGCGGTCGGACCCATCTTTGATCAACCTTCTTCTAGCATGTTCCAACCCTGCTGATGAACGCCCGTATAATCGGCAACTCCATCCTTTCTTAGCGCATGGTATGGGTCAAGCGAAAGCGACCATGCCGTAATATAATTTCCCCCAATTCTGCAAGCAACCAGGTCGGTTCAGAGGACATCTGGAGCCTCTGTTATCTTCGGCGTAGTATTAGCGCAAAAAAGCAATCCTTTCCAGAGTCAGCTTCTCTATGAGATTAATACAGCTGGAACCTCGGATGTCACAGACCAAGAAGCTATCTTCGAGTCGTTAGTCGAGCGTCCGGGGCTCTCAGGGGTGCGTGTCCTACTATCCCACAGCCAAGAGCATGCTCCTGCTCTCCATCGACTGCCTGCCGGCGCTAGAAGAAGCAAGAAGAATGAACCAGCGCCCATGTCCTGCATCGAAGGATCAAAAGCTCCAACAAAATCAAGATGATTGGGCGAGCACAGACTATGTAGATGGCGCTACGAATGCGCGTCTTCCTGGCAAGGGTTTCCTCACGTGCACTCGACGTCTCATCGTGCCTTGGTCGTTTCCGCCGAACCAACAACAGACAATCTTCCAGCCTGATTCCATTAAACTTCCCCTGGCATCGTGATAGGCACTAACTGAGCCAGGATTGACATGCATCGAGCCGCGCAGTATGCACAATGAAGTGGATCTCGCTGTTTAATATTGTAACGTACCCATGGGTTTTAAAATTTGACAGCACCGAAAATACAGTAGTTGGCTGCCTTCAAATGTTGATTCTCTAATACTGGGTCCAAGCTGTTTGAGGGAACGAGAACTCTTTCGGGGAGGGGGGACTCCCAGCGCTGCGTGTGGCTCGAATATAAAACTGTACGAAGCCACTTCTAGACTGGAACCTAGTTCTGAGGGATATCCTTCTTGTCCCAAGAATACACAGAGCAAAGATTATTCACCAGGGATCCATTCTCTCTCTCTGTCTAAAACATTTACCGAGATGCGCAGTCCATCAAGATCCTCCTTTGGTAGGCTGCTTGCAGATTCTCAGCGAGGTACTATCGTCATGTACCCGCTCAAACCAGACACACCACCGCCTTCCAAACCCGCCAAGCAGAAACCCCCAGCCCAGGCTAAAAGAGACCAACTTTCAGATAATCAAGCAGACCGAGCTTAAATTCGGACGTTGTACGGTATGAATGGACTCTCTCGTGCAGCCTCTGATAGACTGAACGGAACCTCGGGGAGGTTTGGTCCTAAGATGACTCCGATTGACAATGTAGCTAGGGCTCTACACAGAGAAAAGCTTCATATTTGTTAGTGTTTTGTATAGGTTGTGATTGGATGCAGCAAGTGAGAGGCTGCTTATACTTTAAAATTCCGGCGGTCAGTCTTTGGGGAACATAGCCTTAATTGCGCAAATAGTGGCTGGTTCTAGTCTTAGTGCTTGGGCATCAGTTCCAAGGTTTTGAAGAGGACAGCACTTTCGTGACGCGAATAAGAAAACAATTGTGCAGAAACTTCCACTTGATGAAAGACTTGTGAAATCAGATGACATTGTGTCTACTTGAAAGATGCCGAGTGTGGGCGTAACCTCTTGTCTGCCTTGCCTGTGGCAGTCCCGAGTACGTTGCGCCGCGCTAACAAGCTGTTTGACACCACCACCGCTGCATATTTCGAAATGTGTCCAATGAGGCGCGAGGTCGACAATCGTCGTTGCATGATGGGGGCCGATAGACCTCCCAACCGGCCCGACGATGTTCGTCTGCTGACGCCCGACTGCTGTGAAGCCTCCCCCACCAAGCACCAACAAGTTGTTCCTACTCGTTCGATCAACACCAGCCCTCGACTCGGCAGTGGTAGTGAAAGACCTCGTGTGTTGCACGGCAGGCGCGCGCGCTCAGTATGTCAGGCCGCTGGTAATGATCATCTCCACGAAAACCTCGCCGACACCGGTGCGTGCCCAAGGCATCCACAGCCAGGCGAACTGGGCTGGGCCCCTTCTGGAAGGGACGCCTTGGGCACAAGCATCAAGATAAGAGCGGCCTTCTCCCTTGCAGATCTATTGCCTTCCTCTGCGAGTTCCTAGCTATCTCCTCTCTCATTCATACCACCAAAAATGTCGACTTCATTCAACGGGGCTGATGTTTTGGAGAAGGGGACCAATGGTAGCCAGGTGCCACAACGTGTTGCGGGGACAATGACACCTGAGGTCGCTCGCACTGATAACGGCAGAGAAACGGATGGCCATGGTTCGGCAACGATAGGGCTCTCAACCTGTGGGGAGAATCTAGATCCAGGTTAGTGGTATTGAAGTTTCTCATCTTGACAAGGCTCATAAAAGGCTGAGTGCTCCTTGGTCCAGAACATGACACCGGGCAGATTGGACTTGCCCGGCTGAAAAGCTTCGATCCACGCTTCAACTTCTATCCTGCTTTCCCCGCAGGCACATCGCTGGTGCTTGACTCCCTCGCTTCGCAGATATTTCGAATCATGACCAGGATGGAGATCCAGAGGAAGAAAATCAAGGTCAGGCACAACGTCGAGCCCTGTGGCTTGCAACAGAGGAAGCGAGAGTATAAGAAGTGGAAGATCATGACCATTAAACTTGAGAAGAAGATCCAAGAATATAGTAGAGTACCACTGACCATTTTGAAACTGACAAGAACTGATTTTTGGATCCGGCTGCAGACGTCACATTCGTCAACGCAAAGATGGTGAACGAGTATGAGCGGCCACAAGAAGATGCGCTGAAGACGCTAAAGGGATGGTTGAACAAGCAAAACAATGCTCACAGCCAGATGTACAATGGTCTGGATGTTGATGCTTTTCGTATGCTTGAGCCAAGACGGGGGCCCATTGAGAGATTCGTTCATGAAACCCTACCAGCGACGACTGCTACAGCAATCCTTCTGGTGAGGAGATCCATGGCCATTCGTCCCCCAAAGACTTCTGAGCTGATTAAGTTGTGTGCAGCGCCCCTTTCGAGCTCGAAGCTCAGAGACGGAGGACTTCGAGTATCATGGGTACAGCGAAAGGGTCCTGAATCGGATCAGTGGCGTAGTTTCACTACTATGTACATCCGCGTTACTTGTAGTCCCCATGGGGCTTTTGGTCTATGTCGACACCAAAACGGGCAGGCTCACTATTATAATTGTATTGGGTTCTCTGATCAGCCTTTTGGCGCAGATGATGGAGAAAGACGAGGGGCGTCGAATGTTGCTTGTATGCGCATGTCTTGCTATCTTAGGCGGGCTGATGTCGTAGCGGAACTCGGACCAGGTTCTCACCAACGTCGAGACTACAGAGCTTTGGGACATCCGACACTCCATAACGAAATGACAAAACAAGACCCGCGTGTCTCGGATCATCAATAAGCTCCATGACTGACGAGGAAACGGACAGGCGGCGTCCTCATGAAGGTAAAATAGCAATGTTAGAGTCTATAAGAAGACGCAGAGGACTGGCTAGGAGAAGGGAGGAAGAGGGGGGTGGGACAGGCTGATAGTGCTTCACAGTGCAATCCGTGTTCGGCTGCCCAGGTGCCCGTGGCTCCGGCGTGTTACCACGCCCGATGCTGCCTAATCCATTGCTTTTTGTCCCAGCAAAACCTTGACCTGCCAGTGTACATCGCATATTACTACAGATTGCTCACCATTTTGTGGGTCCTGTGTTCTGACTGTGGTAGATTCTTGAGAGCTAGCTATTTCCTGTTCAGGCGGCAGCCATTTCTCCCAGTCGTGGCAGTCAGCCTCACTTCCTGCCCCAAAGCCATACACCTGATTCCAGCCGCAAGACCCATGGTGAAGAAACAAAACCACCAGGAGACTTATCTTCCATCGTCCGATATCGTTAAACTGTTCAGACTTCTAGTTCGGTCAAGGCAGATGCGAAATATGAGGGACAGGCCTCATGTCTGCCATGTACCTTAGCGAGCCACGGATGTTTCTGAATATTGCCATGCAAATACACAGGGCAGGGAGAATAGAACGGCAAGGTCTTGGATCCGTTCTGGAGTATTCGAGTGATGGTCGAAATGCTTGTAAAATCTCAACGGTTTTGTACCCCCTGGGTGTACGTGAGTTGTCACCTGCAGAGATTCAAGTCGCACAAAGAGACAGTTAATTTCTGGGTGTCCGGCCGCAGTGGCGTCAATAGACATGTATACCCCACCACGGACAGCCAAGACTGTCGAAAAGAACGGTCTCCGTGATTCCCTGTTCTACATCTGTCGGTGACTCCGACAAGTGTAATAATGTTTGGCGGTTTCATTCTTAATCCGTATGCATCCCGAAGGCGTATGCGATCCCATCAAACAGCATAAAGGAGCTGAAACAATTAGTCAGCTTTGGAATGCAGCAAAAATTATGTCAGTGTAGCGACTTGGAATGCACACTTTTGGTGGTGGTGCTAGGGTTCATATGTACCTAGCTAAGTACCTAGGTACCAATGCTAAGCCCAGCAAGTAGTTCCAGGTCAAAATTTCAAATTGCAGATGAGCCACACCTTCCGAGTGGGTTGCAATGTTATGGAGCCAGAAGTTTCTTCGAGGTTTAGTCGGCCCTTTGATACCTAGGTACAGGCCGGCTGACAATAATAGAATCTTGGACTCGTGGCTAAGTCCAAAGTCCAGTCAGTCATAGAAAAAAGCAGGCCAACACGATTTAATTCGACTAGATAGTCATGTCTGCGATGTCCTTACATTTCGTGGATGCTATAATGAGAATCTGCTACATACTGTTGACCCACACATTAATTCGGGTTGATCTTCTTCATCACATTCTTGACGAAATCCACATCAACAATTGTGGGCTCATGACGTGTGATTTCCCAAATGGAGTCCACTCGTTCAGCGATACTCGATGGAAGCGGACCCTGATTCAAGCCTGCGATATTCTCATTCAGCTGCTTCTCATCATGCACACCTATAATGAGTGCATCACCATACCCTAGTCTGAGGGCAGAGTTGTAAGAAACCCAGCGAGTGGCGAGGTGGTAAGGCGATGTGCCAGCATCTCGAGCAATCTCGGTCCAAGTGGCCAACATCTCAAGCAGGGCGGGCTTGTTGTAGAGCTCGTTGAAGAACACGCCCTCGGTCCCACCACCTGGACCAAAGCGGCCGGTTCCGTCGAGGACCTGCTGCTTGGTCTTGGCGAGAAAGCCCCCAGCCGTTGGGCTGTACGCGTAGAATGAAATGTCAAGCTTCCGCAGGAGTGGGAGAAGGTCTGTTTCATATTGGCGTGAGATTGGGTTGTAGACGCCTTGATAAACGCGGGGTAAGACCCAGCCCTTGGATTTCTGGTGCTCGTAGATATTTCGCACGTCTTCAGTCGTGTAGTTTGACAGTCCAAAGCGGCGAAATGCACCAGCAGTGAACAACTCTTGGACACCTTGCAGAGTTTCTTCGATGGGGATGGAAGGATCAGGGGTGTGAATGTAGAGAATGTCGACTTGCTCGACCTTAAGCTTCTGCAGAGATTCCTGTGTGCGTTTCACCACCTGTTCTGCCCGTAGCGAGCCAGGAACCGTAATTCCTGGCAGCTTGGTGGCGATTTCAAGACCCCTTCTCGAGCCAGCTTGACCTAGAACAGCTTCACTGTCGCCGTAAAGCTGGGCAATATCGATGCCCTTGACTTCTGCGGCGGCGAGGCAGTCAAGTAACTTCTGCAGCCTGTCAGAGTTCCACTGATCCTTGTGCCAGAACATACCCCCACCGAGTATGACCTTGAGACCAGCCATCGTGCGTGGTCAGTGAGAGTCGCGATTTCAAACGACGAGCAGGCTATCGTGGTGGACAGAAGGAATAGATTCTAAAATCAATGTGCTGAAGCTTGTCAAGCTAACTAATTTCATTCTTATTCCGTATTCGGGTCATGCTAATGTGAGATAAATACTACAGTACAAAGATCATGTTGACCCACTCATCCTGTGCTCCAAAGCGAGAGTTTACTGACACGTGCAACGTACAGGGAATTGAATGCTGTACTACATCAGCTTATTCTCTCAGAGCAATGATTATCAAAGACCGTACAGAAGCTACCGGCATTTGATAAAGTTTAGTACTCCCACATCCCGGTGATTTCGTCTACATGCGAAGTCTATCATGTGTGTACCGCAGCCGGCACACTCCGTTATTGGCAGGTCGCAGCCTGAAGAGTGTATTTATTTTCCCTGGCGTTGGAAGTGCTTTCAAAGCCTATGCAAAGGGCCGGTAGGCGCCGAACAAGAATTTGTGCAAGCCCTGTAGGCCGCCAGTAAGGGGTACAAGTCAGGTCTGATAGAGACACGACTCTCAGACAAAAAAACACGCAAGTAGGCATTCATTCTATCGTATGATTCTCTAGGACAAGCAGTCTACATACGGAGCCGCTAGCAATTTGAGTTTCAAGACCCTCTACTAGAGACCTAGGCTGCAGAGGTCCTTTCGTTGTGGAGTCTGAGAACAGCGTTGTCAGAGCATACCGCCTTTCTGCCGTGCAAAAGTCAAGAGACTTTCCCCCACTCACATCTCCGATTCAGAGAATAGGCCCTGTTCATCAGTTCAAATGGACTTGAGGGGTCATGTCTTGGCAGGACCCCTACTGTGGGTATGAATCATGTCTTTACTTTTGGAGTACGCAGGGCGGAAGATTTGCCCTCAGATACGTGGTATTGGATACGGCTTCCGACGATGTAAAGCATGGAATTATAAAGGCTAAATCATGCTTGGCTACATGTCCAGCCTCCAGGCGAGCCTCGGCACAACAATCAGACAGTCAGCATGTTGCATTGCATTGCATGCTGGCAGAGTGGGCACACAACGCTTCACTGGTAGGACCGAGGTACTGTCCGGAGGATGGCCTTTTCGTGGCGCTGTGTCGCCTATAACATGTCACAGTAATGTATACATTTGGGAGCCGCTTAGGTACATGACGGTATATCATTTAATATCGTAATGTTCGGCATTCCCACCCCCGCATGAATCCAAATTCACATCCAATCTGCACACATTTGAGTTGTCACCTCCATTCACTTTACCAATCCATGGCTCCCCAACAAGCGTCGACGTTTAACTTCTCAACTTCGAAACGTTCAGCCTGTGATCGTTGCCGGAAGCAAAAGTTACGCTGCCCCAGCAGGGCAAGTGATATGCAACCCTGCGCCAGATGCGTCCGCGCCGGTGTTGAATGCATCACTGGTTACACGCAGCCACTGGGACGGTCGCATCGCAAATATTATGCTTCAGCGACCATTCAAGATTTGAGCCAATCTCACACATTTCCTGTGGCCTGCCAACAGCAATTTGAGTTTCGCGCGGCAATTCAGGACTCGCCTAGTCCTCCGTCTGTCATGAAGCACGCAGTTACACAAACCAGACAGACGACCCTTTCAGCATCTCCGGCGGTGGTTGAGAAATCTCCTTTGTTTTTCAATGAAGTAAGAGAAGACAATGGCTCTCTTGCCGGCGCGGAAATACTGCGCTGTGGATCTGCCGTACAACTTTTGACAGACACTTGCAATTCTCACCCTGAATATGACGCAACAAATATCGACAACTTTTCAGGGTTCTTGTCACTGTCTCCTCAATTTATGGATACTGGTGAAGTGGCCTACAGTTCAGATTCAACGACTGGAAACCACACGCCCTCCACAGTCTCCATCGAAGACGCCTTCAGCAGAATACTGTCCAGTGTCGACTCTGATCTGCGTCTCTCACATCTCAGTATGGATCTATGCCGACAAACCCAGAAAAATATGGTGCCTAAGCGAAAAGACGGTTGCGCCCCGGCTGTCGTCGGCGAAGCCTTAACCGAGCTGGACACAGAACCAAAACCTCTCAACGGCCCGGGATGCTTTGATACCTTTAGTCACAGCAAAGAGTTCGGTGACGCTCTCTGCAGCACTTCTGAGTTCATGGCTATTATAAAGTCCAAACTCGACGACATCTCGCTCGAAGAATCCGCCACTAGGCACGGATCCTGGCATTTGATGAATCTCAGCTGTATTCTAAACCTCGTTTCGTGTTACCTGCTCATCGTGGGAGTCTTCGAAAAATTGGTTCTTCGGCTGCACGAGCGAATGACTCTCGATATTAGCGAATCTGGATGCCTGGACTTGTCGAATAGGCCAGATCCAGCTGGTCCACAGGCGTTTCCAGGGCTACACTTGGGCAGCTTCCATGTCCGTCAGTCGAGTCTACAAACTAAGATCCTGGTTCAAATCATTGAGCACCAATTTGAGATGATCGAGAAAGGCCTAGGCTTGCCTGTCGAATTGCGTGTGTCTTCACTTGATAGAGAACCTTGCAAAGGCGGTTTATTACAAATTGGGTTAGACGAAGGTCTCCTTGAAGCAGTCATCACCCGTCTCTGTCCAATCCCAGGACCTTTAGCATCCTTACGAGAGGGCATCGCGAATGTCAGAAGACTTCTCGACTCACGTTAGAATCCACGGCATAGTCATGTACGCATCTCAATCTTCGGTGGATAATCAGGCGGTCATTGCAGAAAGAGACTGGGGAGCGGCCACAACCCAGTGGCCCATTCTCAAGCTGTAATTGGAACATACAAATAAACAATGTGCGTCCATCAACGATTGCCGCAAAGTGCAACCGCAATTTGAGAAAACAAAATCTTCTCTCCTTCAAACACATTCCGCATGCAGGACTTTGATTTAAATATTTGTCCTACATACTTTATTAAGTCTCCTCACGTTTTACTTACCCACGGCAGCACTTATTCCCCACTTAGATATGTAGATGATAATAGAAGTAGTAAGAACAACAGTGTGAATTTCTATAAGGAACTCAAGTGCTGATACTATGTAAGATTGTCTATAGTAAATGCAATTTGCCGCAGTAGGAACCACGAGGTTTTTTGCTTCATGGTCTCCTAAACACAAGAAAATACAAATTATACATTCTATGTCTTTACATCCTCATAAGTACCCTAGGGTAACTATATTACACCTAGGTTACCACAGTTGCCAGACATACTCATCGATACCAGTCAAGATTGAGTGATGAATGGCTTGTCCTCGGTCCGCCGTTGGAGCGAAAGAAATAAGACAAAAACATACAGCACCGGGTATTCGCTGGTCGTCACCGACCCAACTACTAATCCAGCGATTATAGACTTGACTATGGGAGAGCGGACGGGATCCCGTATTTTCCTATATCTATGGCCGTATGTGCTTGAGCTATTCTCTTTGCAAATCATATACAATGCTTCTGATTCAATGCCATGGTGGGGTTGTATCTTGCCGCATGCCACCTTTTAAAGGACCGAAATACCTTAAGATTGTCCTCCTCTTGTGAGCGCTGGCCACACTGTGTTCGGTTCGTCAAATGTCTCAATCAGGGCTGCAACTGCTGGCTGTAATCCTGCCTTGATAGCCTCATCTGCCCACCGTCGAAAAGGGAGCACCCTGTACAGTTCCCCGTTGCCGACTGTCTTCCCTATCTCAGCCAATTTGTTCATTGGAATAACGACGTCGCCAACGTTGTTCATGTATGTGAGTTGGTTCCTACGATCGCTCCGGAACAGCTCCTGGATGACGTCGTTGCAAACACTCCGAATATAGACAAGGTCGAAGGCGCCTTTATTGTGCTCCGCCTTGGGGACAGCTCGGATCCGATGGGAGTAGTGCAGCAGCGCGTTCACCCAGTCGAATTCTGCCTCTGCTGTGGTGGCATCACTGCCCTCTCGTACAATTGTAGAGGGCCGGTTGATCGAGATCCGTAATCCGTGAGCTGTGCTGACCCTCTCTAGGAGGTTTTCGCAGACCCATTTGCTGCACATGTAACCGTGTGCGCCATCAGCTGGGGGTCTGATGCCGCTTGCAGTGGCCGAGACTTCAGGGAAGGTTTTCCTACCGGCCAACAGGCAAACACCCACCGAAGACACGTAATGGAAAGGAATTTTTCGAGGCAGACAAAGACGTACGAGTTCGCGGGTCGATTCGACGTTGGAGTCTCGCACGGCTGAGTAGTACTTCAGATGTGAGGTGTCTGAGCCATTGTGGATCACTGCGTCAACTTCCGCAAAAATCTCTGAAGCTTCTTTCGGCGCAAGGCCAAGCCGAGGTAGTCGCAAGTCGCCTTCGTAGTAGACAATTCGACCGTCAGGCTGTGGCAGCTGACCGCTCTTCAGTCTTTCGGAAAGCCGGCGAACCGCTAGACAGATGATCTTTTCTATTGAAGACTCCGATGCCAACTTGTTGAGCAGGTGATGGCCGAGTAGCCCGCTCGAGCCAGTGAGCACGATCACGGCTGGTTTATCCCTGGGAGTGCTGCTGACCGCCATATTCAAAAAGCGGGCTGGATCAGGCAATTGCACCTCGGTGTCCCAGTCCACGCCGTCTCTTACAGGACTATGGTCTGACATGGCTTTGTTCTCTGTGGATGTGGTCGGAGTCGTCACACCGGTGCTGGATGAAGAGGCTGTTGAAACGGTTTCTGTTTCCGGACCGTCACTTGACGAGCCACTCTCGTCTGCATCTGGAGCCTGTCTGACATGTGGGATCATCTCGGCAGGGACCCCTTCAGCAGCGATCTCAGCAAGAGCTGCCATCGATACATCGTTCGCCATGATCTTGAGCACCGGAATGCTGACTTCAAAGTTCTTCAAGAACCAAGACCGGATGTCGACGGAGACAAGGGAGTCCAACCCAAGGTCGACGCTGCGCATCGACATGAGGTCATTGTCAACCGTCGACAATTGAAGAATCGTGCGTAGCTGAGAAGCCAGACCCTCTGATTAATGATGTTAGTGACCCAGTGTCTGGGCTAAATTGAGGGGCATTGTGTTTAATATACCTTTGACGACGGCAAGGACGTCTTGCTCTGTATGGCATGCTGAAAGGCGGTCTTGAATGGACGCCGCCTTGGTCTGCCTCTTCTGATCTCCGCTGCTAGTTGACTTGTGGACAATGAATCGAGAGAACTTAGGATCCGAGTACCATTTAGGTATATTGGTTGCATCGGCCGATATGTCCAGTAGACCGGTGGATATCTCTGGTCCGTCTGGAGAATCGACATGGCCAGCTTCTATAGCTTCAGCAAAGATCTGATGGAAATCATCTTCTGACAGGTGGATCATGGCCATCTTTGCAACCACTGCATCGAGCTGGCGGTCCGACTCGGTGATGTATCCGGCGCCAATAACAGCACCTACGTTGATAACAGTTGCAGCAAGGCCCCTATAGAAATTCTAGTCAGTCATCAGAACATCTCAGAACATCAAGGGCGAAGCGTTTCGCCCATAAGCTGCCTTCCCGCTTAATTTTAAAATATTTCTAGAATCTGCTTACCGTTTTCGGCGGTGAGCAGCCAATCCGCACATGCCCATGTTAGCCGCTGCATAGTTGGCCTGGCCAACATTACCGATAATGCAGTTGATCGAAGAGAGGAGAATAAAAAATTCGAGCTGCTCCTCATGGAAGATGCGATCAAGGTGTATGCTCCCCAACACTTTGGGCCCAACAACGTCTGTGACTTGGTCAAACGCCATATTGCGGACTGAAACATCCCTCAGAACCATGGCACCATTTAACACCCCGGCAATAGGTGGAAGGGAGGCGACGATCTTCTGGTGCACAGCTCTGAGAGCTGTCTCATCTGTCACATCACTAGGGTAGGGCAAATGTTAGCAAATAGTCTCATATGCGCATCACTTTTCATCACGAACCAGCAAAATATTTCAACGTTTGCGCCGTTACGCTTGTGATCTTGAACCCAAGCGGGGTCGATCCTGGGGTTTCTGCTGGTCAAAACTAAGTGCTTCACACCTCTACCAATCATCCAATCGCAGAGTGAGATACCTAAGGCTCCAGAGAGACCACATATCCAATAGGTTCTGTCACTTCGGAAGAGTGGCCTCGTATCGAGCCTAGTGACTCGAGCAGGGATATCGGTCGATGAGGATGTCCAATCTACCACAGTCAACGGATCGCTAGGGCGCTCTCCCCGTGCAAGAGACTCCAAGCTTATGGACTTCGCGGTATACCCACGCGACTGGCCTTGGGCACGATCGAAGTTGGTTTGGAGGAAGTCCGAGAGGACCGAGGGAGACTGATGATCATGATACATCCCGGTGCGAGAAAACAAAGTGCTTGTGTTCTCCCTCCGGCAATAAGCAGACAACAGAGACGATATGGTGTGCTGATTCTCTGATTCTTCCGTTGAGAAGCTTACGAAGGAAGCAGCATCCGTAGGAACCAGTTGACCAAGATCCCAGGACCCCAAATTCGGAGATAGTCGAATCTCAGAATCCGAGATTGCTTCACTGCCAGCCTCATCTGTCGTGCGTACAACCTGTACGTTTTTGGACTCACTCCTTGACTCAATGGCCTGCGCCAAAGCCGTCGGTGCGTTGTGGAGGACCAATCTCTGGCCAGGGAGAAGAGGGTCCACAACGGCAGTCCCTACCATTTGGGCTGCTGTGAGGATGAGGATGTCCTCGTGTGTCAACTTGTCTGGAGAAATGCGAACAGCCAGTTCCCGTGGGGCTTTTATAACTGATGTAAGAGATGGTATGAGAGATATGTGTGGTGAGCCGCCGGCATCAACGCCGACGGCGAGAAACATCTGACCAGCTGGGGTTCGAATAGCTGACAAGATTGCTTTCGTGGTACGAAGCTCAACCGTCCCAGATCTATCGTTGTTAGAAAGGCTTGCATAGAGCTTAGGCTGTATGCCAAGGAGAAGCAATACGTACCGTTCAGCCAAGTTCAACGCCTCAAATCTAGAAAGCTGTCGGATGCTATAATTGTCATGGTCCCAGCGAAGCTCTAATTCTGTAGCTTTCGCATCAACCTGATGCACTATTGGGCGCTGGATGCAATTCAACCGATCATTTGCCCCTTTGATGGAGCACAGCCGAGGAACCATCTGGCGGCCCTGCTTGTCTGTGACAACTTCTGGTTCCATAGTGTAAAGAATCTCCTTGTCCGATGGATGCGATGCTGCGAGACGCACAAAGACTTCTGCTATTTTGCGGGCATCGACATGCTCCCGATTTGGAATATCTAGCATTTGAAGTACCAGATCTTCCTCTTCGTGCACGGAAGAGCGACCGAAACCAACGGTCATATTGGAATAGGGTTCATCCTCGAGACGGCCACTCGTAAGCCAAAGGACAGTTTTCTCACCCACAAACAGTTTTTTGAAGCCGGACCATCTTTCAGGCGTAATACCCTTGAACACAGGCTGTTCGAGTTCTGTTAAGCTGATGACGGACAGTTGATCGTCAAGTACAACATGCTCCAGCTCCTCTAGAGTGGTGTAGATCTGTGTCGTACTGAAAGAGGACCCGAGAATCTCGTCAAGTTGCTTCGCAACGGTTTCAACTTCAGGAGTCGTTCCACCCACGATCGCGAGGCGCTTCTCCGCAAAATCTAGGATTGGAGATGTTTTGAGCGGTGCTCTGATGGACTCGATGTGCTCATCTGTCGCTTGGGAAACGAACAATATCGTTCCGAAGGTGTCCAGAAGTTGTTGGGGCGAAATGGTATCGATCCCGGAGAAGCCGGTGCGTTTGAGAATAGCCTCCCACCTAGAGAATTATTTTAACAAATTTTGAACCACAAAGAAAATAAGCAAGCTTGAGGTCGAAATTTCCGCCATATTCTGGCCATAGACGAATATGACTTCCATCTGGATATGTCTTGGTCTTTCACTTACTCTTCAACATTGATAAAAGGCGTGAGTGTCCGGCCTTCGTCAACTCCACGCCACCAACCGGGAAGGGGCCCGAATATGTAACTGGCTCCAGCTTGCATCGGACCTTCGCTATTACCCTCGCCAATGAGCAGGAAGCCGCCTGGTTTTAGCAGCTTGCGAAGGTTTCGCATAGTGTCGTCCAATTTAGCAGTGGCGTGTACGACGAGGAAGGCTATCACCACATCATACTGTCCCTCGACGAATCCCTGATCGAGAGGGTCCTGTTCGGCATCGCAGACTTTGAAGACCATTCGGTCTCTCCATTGCGCGAGATTCTCGGCGGCGTTTTCGAAGAAGCTGGATGATATGTCCGTGAAGGTATATGAGTCAAAGCTGCGATCAATGGTTCGAAGGATCTGCTTCGTGGCACCACCCGTCCCAGCACCTTCAATGTCTTGTCAGCGATTCCGATCAGAATCAACAAGTGCGCGAGAATTTTCTCACCGATTTCAAGAAGATTCAAATGGGGTCGACGATCAGTGATTTGCTTGACAATGTTGCTCAGCCACATGGTCGACTGAGCAGTACCGAACCCCTTCGCGTAGTACTCATCCAGAAGTCCAGACGTTCGGAAATGCTCCAACATAGTAGTCTCTCCTCTGAAGACCTTTGGCATTGTATTGCCCACGAGTAGCATGATCTTGACAACCGGATTCTCTGCTAGCCTAGATATCACATGGAACGCCCAAATCGTTAGTTGCGATCCCAAAAAAAAAGATATTCATAGGAGGTGTCAAGGAGAATATACTCACCCCTTTGATTCCACCTCCGTCATAATGTCCGCGAGCTTGTCATTCAGCCACTCCACTTTTCCGTACCTATGCCCACCATTTTGGAGAAGATTCGTCATGTGCCTGGCATATCTAAGATAATGCTTGAGGGTGCTATCCGATCGTATCGAGGAATCCTCCGGAACTCGGTCAAACTCCCGCAGAAAGTAGCAAACAATCCTACTGAAAGCCCACAGCAAGTCGGTATCAGACTTCGTGATGGGAATGTTGGTAGCAGCGAGTGTCCCGTCTGGCTCGCAAGGGACGTATTGCATTTTGTAGAAGACGTTTCTGTCGTCACTCGCTGACGACCGGACTGGTTGAAACTTCACCTTGTCGACTTGAATGGCAGCGTTGCTGCAGCCATTGGCATAGATGTTGAAATTTCCAGAGAAACCTGATCCAGGCTGCGCTTGGCGGTCCCGGTTACACGTTGAATCAATTGCAACGGTAGTGGTATCGTCGACAAGCCCTTCTCTGTGTTGGAGGGTCAGGACTGCGGGATTGATCCTGATCTTGGCAATTGTCGTTGGCATATGGAGAAGCCTCAATTGCTCATCGCCAGGATAGCTGTATGCGAGGCTAACAGACTGGATAGCAGCGTCCAGCTCGACTGGATGAATGAGCAATAAGTCGGCATCGGGCTGAGATGATGCTTTTGCTCGCCTTGCAACGCAAGAAGCTATGCCTAGCTTCCGTTTAAGCTCAATCAGGGAGAGGAATGGCCCGCTGAAGTTGTATTCCAAGCTCTCCATGAAATTGTAGAGACGGACAGGGTCGACATTCAATAAGTGCGGTGCTGTTGGCCGACGTGTAGGAAGTAGACTGATCGAGGCTTCACCAAGGCGGATGTCCAGCTCTCCATCGGCTATCAAAGTCAATTCTGAATCCTCAACGCTTCCAGTCGCAGCTGAATAGGTGAAATATGCGGTAATATGCTCTGGCTTGAGTTGCGAGATCCGCGTCAACTCTATCTGCACTTCGATTCCAGCATCGCGGCTCTCAAATCCGAGCCCTTGATAAATGGTAAAGTTGCTCATTTCAATGAGTTTGACACTTCTTCCATCAGCCAGGGACAGTGCTGCCTCTGCTGCCGTGCTGAGGTATGCAGATGCCGGGAACACGATTTGACCCTGGACTTGATGACCCTCAAGCCATGTCATCTTGCTCGGTTTGACAACGTTATTCCATCGTATCTGATGAGCAGCGCTGTCGGGTGATTTGTCTCCCAAGAGAGGATGGAATGGGTCTTTCCTCAAACGAATCCGCCGAGACCTTCGAGATTCATGCCAGTACGGAGTATCGTGTTTCCACTGGTATGTCGGCAGCCCTTTGACTACAGTGAAACGCGAAGTTTCGTTCGAGTCCGACAGACTCCTCTGGCAACGGCCCAAGTCAATTCGACGAGAATCTCCTCCTATTCTCTCCCATAGGAAGCCTAGGCAGGTTGAGAATGCTGCAACGGAATTGCTGCCGCGAAACAGAGTACCGTGGTATGGGAGACCATCTTGGATCACCTCCTGAATTGTCTGGGATGCTGGACCCTTGAGTGCCGGGTGTGGCCCGATTTCGAGCACGGCGTCGTAATCCGAGATATCGTTTGTAGTGAGGGCAGCCTTGAGCGCCTGGGAGAAAAGTACTGGTTGTGTCATATTTTGTGCCCAGTAAGTGTCGCTCAGTTCCGGAGACCACTCGACAGGTTTCCCGTTGTGAACGCTGGAGTACCAGACACATGGTGACGAGCAGGCCCTGGGCCCAGGGGTTCGGGCCTGGACGCCCGCATGCCGTAGTGAGTCGATATAGGGACCCGAGCAAGGTTCCATGTGCGCTGAATGATATGCCATATCCACTCTCAAGCGCCGGTGAAACTTCTTTTCGTCCTCGAGAACGAATTCCAGCTCCTCGATTGCATCCTCGTCCCCGGATATAGTCACGCTGGAGCTTGAGTTACTTGCTGCCAAATTGATGCGGCCGGCAAACTCCTCATCTTCACACAGCTGAAGAGCATCCTCCATAGAAGTGCCTACAGCCAGCATAGCACCCTTCGCTTTTCCATTACGACTTTCCGCGTGTCGGCAGTGGAGGCCTCGGTAGTAAGCGATATATATGGCGTCGCGGGCGGTCAGGAAGCCTGCGCTGTAAGCAGCAGCGATCTCGCCGGAGGAATGGCCCACCACGGCAGCCAAATGGATGTTCGCCTCGCGAAGGATTTCGACCATGAGTATTTGTATTGCGGTGCATAATGGTTGTGCGATGGCTGCTTCGTTAATTCTCGAAGGGCTCGAAGCACCCGCGAGAATCTCCGCCTCGAGGGACCAGGTTGGCCGATCTTCTGAGGGAAGCCGAGCTAGGTCTGCCTCGAGTGACTGAATAACTCCTCGAGCAAACCGAGAACGCTCCAGAAGTTCGGCTCCCTGGCGTGCGTACTGTGCACCTTGTCCAGTAAATACTCCGAGAATTCTAGGGGTGCCGGCGGTCTTTCGAAGCGTTCTCACGCCGATGGGCGCATCTTGATCGCCCAACTTCGTTCGAATTGCATTAACGAGCTCATCAGAGGATCCTGTCGCCGGGAATGATACTCGATGTGGGAAAGTGGAGCGTCGTTCACTCAGCGTGTAAGCGAGGTTCCCGATATCAACTTCAGAATGAACATCGAGGTATGCTGCATAAGCGGTGAGATTGCCTCGAAGAGAGTCCGCTGAGGCAGCCGAAAAGACGAATGGGGTGAAAAGGGTTCTATCGTCAGTGAGACGACCTCGCGAATCATTTGCCGAGCTGTCGTAACTTTCCAATATGGCGTGTGCGTTTGCACCGCCAAACCCGAAACTATTCACGCTGGCTCTTCTTGGTTGATCCCTCGGCACAGCGGGCCAAGGTCTAGCGTCCTTTACGATCTGTAAATCTCCATAAAATGGGGCAACAGACGGGTTTATGTTGTCAAACAACATATTGGGCGGAATACATGAATTCTGAAGAGCCAGTGATGCTTTCAGGATTGCGGCCACGCCAGCCGTGCTACATTAGATATAATGTTACTGAAGTTCCCCATAGGATTATTCAAATGCTCGGGAGGGGTCTTGAGCTCGAACGTACCCTTCTGTGTGGCCAAGCACTGTCTTGATTGAACCGACATACAAAGGATCTTCAGCTTCATTTGGTGTGCGATCCGAATACTGCCCGCCAAAGAAGGCCGTGCTGATAGCTTCAGCTTCCACTGGGTCTGGGACAAAACTCATTGTTAGCATCATGTACAGGAGTAAAAGACAATGAGTCGAACCTACCTCCTGCTGGTGTACCGGTTCCGTGAGCCTCAAAATATTGTGGCCGGCCTATTGGGGAGTCAATGTCCAGGCCAGCCTTTGCGTAGGTAGCTTGTATCAACGCCTTTTGTGCCGAAGCGCTGGGCATGGTTAGACCTGCAGTGGCGCCATCTTGGTTAAGTCCTGTCTCTCGAATGATGCACTCAATGTGGTCATTGTCCTCCAACGCGGCGGTCAGGGTCTTAAGGGTTATTGCAGCTACGCCACTATTCAACAAGCTTTTGTCAGCATCTCTAGAGCCTTATCGACTTCGCATTGTGCATATCGCCTTTTCGGTCTGTGCACTGAAGGTGATCCACGACGTGGATGGATGAACATTGACAGAACGTACTCTCCTCGGGCATATCCGTTAGCATCCTTATCCCACATCCGTCCTAGTCCATCAGGGGACAACATTTTGAGCTGCACGATGTGAGCATAACCAGTCAACTTGACAGTGCGTATTGTGCAGTGATCACATACCTTGCTTTCAATTATGTACATCTCCGGTCCAAGGATGACGTTGGACCCACAAGCAACCGCCATGCGGGAGTCCCCTGATCTCAGCGTTTGTATGGCTGAGTGGACGGCGACCAGACTCGAGGAACAGGCTGTATCGGTAGTAACGGATGCTCCGCGCCAGTCGAAGAAATATGAGATGCGATTAGAAAGGACCGCTCTCGAAGTCCCGGTTGCGAAATAGGTAGGAACCTCATTTAAGTCCCGCAGAAGCATAGCCTCATAGTCCGCGGCCATTATGCCGGCAAAAACAGAGGTATCGCTTCCTCGCAAGCTTTCGATCGTCATACCACCTGCTTCCAAGGCTTCGTACACAGTCTCCATTAGCAAACGCTGCTGGGGATCCATAGCTCGGGCCTCAATTGGGTTAATCCCAAAGAACTCAGCATCAAACGTCTTCGGGTCTTCATTCAGTAGATATGAGTGCATAACATTGGAACGCCCATGTTGCGAGTGGTCAGGGTGGTGGAATCCTTGAGCACTGAAGCGAGAGTCTGGAATTTCGCGGCGGACATCGAGTGGATTTCTCAGCAGGTCCCATAGCTTTGAGGGAGAGTTTGCGCCGCCAGCGAAACGGCAAGCGCTGCCCACTATAGCGATGGGCTCGTTAGATGAGATTTTCCCCGGCATGTTTTGTGGTGTTGTGAGACAATAATGGTTCTAAAGAAGCTGTTACTATGGCTTCTGGCAACATGCAGTCTTTCTCTGTGCGCAACTGACTTGAAATGTCTTTGAGCTGGCTTCTTAAAATCCGCTCTTGCGGATGAATGGTGTCGAAGGTTGAACGACTAGGGGAACTTCGCGCGACCACTTGACATGATACAATGTGGCTTGCATCTGATTCTATCAATATGTATACGAAAAGCGGGCACGAGAACTAGTGCATCAAGACTGTACCTCATTACCGTGAGGCCTGGCCGCCCGAGTTCCCCACCGGCCCCATAAGTCATGTATTTTCCCGATAATTGTTTCTGGGTCCACCTTGCAGTTTAGATGGTCAGGTTTATTGTCATTGAACTGCAGCTTCCCAAGGACGTGCACTTTTACCCCTAAAGGCAGGTCTCTCCGAACCGCACGCCACAGCGAGCAACACGCGTGATGTACTCTCTCTCGCCACGAGTTCTGCTGGGGTTTCCACTTCACATGACATATTTTTCTGGCTCCTTTGGTAAAACCTCCTATAAGACAACTTCCTATAGGATAGTCTCCCTTAAGAGAATCACCCAATGGACAACCTCATATAGAACAGTCTCTCAAGCCTCCAATGAGACGACGGCGTTTGAGAAGCCAGGGTTGTTAGCGTAGCCACAAACTTCTATCATGAGTGATTTTCGAATGTGCTCGAGACTCTTTGAGTAAGAGCCGGATTTGGTGTCACATATCTGTAACTGATGCGGCGCTGATTCGGACTGTGGTACAGTCTCAAGCTTCGGTCTAGATGACGTCGGAGTGATCCAAACCAGGGTCAGAGATCGGGGCATATAAATGCTGTAAAATTTGGAAGTGTGCTCTCAAGTATCGTATGTCTCAATAATATTGCTGTAACCCCTGGCGTAGTACAGTCTGGACGCAAGTCCCGCCTCTTTTGTCACTACTTCGATATGCGTATAACAAGTTTCTCGCCTTTGACATCCCCCCTTTGCAGCATTTCCAATGCTTTTATAATACCCTCGAACTGCCCATCTATCTCACGAATCGGCTGCGTCTTGATCTGCCCCTGATCCAGTAAAGATTGTATTTCCTGAGCCCACTGCAGGGCAATACCATGCAGCTCCAGGTTGGCCTTACGCGCGTACACCGGGTGGTGCAGGTCAACGTCAAATCCCAAAGCCTCAAATCCCATAACGGCTTTGTATTTCACCGCACGCCGCGAACGCCAGGACTCTGGACAGTCCTCAAGGCAGGCATAGCGCGCTCCCACTCGTGCCAGAGCTCCGTAGCAGAATGCAGTGGATTCTGCGTCTGTGATGCAGTCGAGCGCGAATTTGATGGGAATACCATTCGCAAGGGTCTGTACTGTCTGAAGGCAGTCCGGGGAGGTATAAGAAGCTGTGCCAATAGCGCCAAATTCCTTGACCATTGGCGCAGACTTCGTGGAACAAACGGCTATGGGGTCATATCCGGATCTGCATGATAACATTCTCCCATCAGTTTCTTTCCTAGTGGTCCGTTTGCTAGCGTGTGAGACTTTGCCTACAATTTTAGCATTTGAATAGCCATGAGGCCAGTAGCCGTTGCTCCGCCGTAAACCAACACAGGACTTGGCTTCTCAGAAGGGCTAGATGGCATTCCCTTGAGATTCAATGCATCCGGGTCTGAGATTGCAAGACACGCCGTGCACCAGCCGATTGCACCCAACGCAGCGGCCTGCGTGTCATCCCATTCCTCCGGCACCCGAAGCACGTGGCGAGAATCAGTGACAGCGTACTGGGCGAAAGCGCCGTTTAGCTTGTTATCGGGTCGATACGGAAAATCAGCACCACAGACCCTGTCACCAGGTGAGACCAGGGCCGAAATCCCAGCCGACTCGACAATTCCACAAAAGTCGCACCCAACTGTGTTGCCATCCATGAAGAAGTGTGTTATCATTTTGTAGTCGGTGGGGTTGAGCCCCACAGCAAGAACTCGCACCACGACATGGTAGGGAGAGGATAATTCAGGCACTGGTTTTGACGTAGTGATAGCCAGCGGCAGTCCAGACGGTCTCTGAGACGCTTTGGACTGTATCACAGCAGTTTGTGTTCTTGGTGTCGCCATTTCTTTTCGGTTATACCTCGAAAAACGTGACGGAGTGATGATTCGTTGCGTTCAAAGTCAAATTTTGCGTGGCGGGATATTAAGAGCTCCTCCTAGATGATCGTGACGACTTCGATTGTGACGATGAGCAGACTACCAACATCCAGAAGCACGTGAATTGCCCCAAGCATCGGCCTCATCAACCAATGCATATGCCACCTGACTTAGGCTCTGCCTCGCCACAAAAGATGTAGCCGCTAAATTTTGTATGCTGAACCTTATTTTCTCAATTTCCAGAAGAAGAAACCGATAGCGACTCGGGAGTCTGCAGCTTTTGACCCGTCTACGGAGTGGCTTCACATAAGTGGAACCACCCGAGGACATCCATTCGGAGCACACAACCAGCCGAGAGTCATGAGTCTTTGCTTGAATCAGGCAATGCAACATTGAATGAATCCAGCTTCGTGTAATCAGGAAGCGCTTTCGATTTGGATTTGGCCGACTATTTGATTTTCTTAATACTCGCTTTTTGGCGGTAGAACGAAGACGTGATACTCGATCCTGCGGATTCGTATCTCGTTTCAATTCACTCCAGCGAAGATGCTGTTCCAGTTCACCACCTCTTTCTCTTGGCAAGCAGCGCTCGCCTGTGCGTCAAGCCTGGTAAGTTTGTCCGAGAGTCTAAGTCAGCCAGCAAATAGGCAAAGAACATTGAAGTTAACGACCAGATCTTAGCTCGTCGTATTCTTTCTTGTGGCTCGACCAGTTTACAATGTGTTTTTCCACCCACTTCGAAAGTGGCCCGGCCCAAAGCTCTGGGCGGCTTCACCATTGCCATGGGGTTTTTCCTTTATGGCGGGAAGAATGCACGAGAGCTTGATGGAGCTCCACAACGAGTACGGCACCGTAGGTCGCGTAGCACCTGATGAGCTGTCTTTTTCCTCCCCAGATGCATGGGAAGAGGTCTACGGCCGCTACAAGGCGGGCAAGCGAAAAGAGAATATGAAGCCCGGCTGGTACGCAAGCCGTGACAGTAACGACATTCTCGGGGCGGAGCTCGGCGACCACGGTCGTATCCGCAAGATTTTGAACTTCGGATTCACCGCCAGCGCAATGATCGACCAGGAGCCTGCCATTGTGGGGTTTGTTGACCTGCTTTTCGAGCGTCTCCGGGCCAGAGCAGGGGACACTTCCATTGACGTATGGAAGTGGTATCTTTATACGCTGTTTGACATAACAGGTAACCTTGCTTGTAAGCATTTCGAACCCTCCTTTCTCCTTTTCGCGGAGTCCTTTTCGCCTGGGGTGGACTAAATATGCCCTATCTACTGTATCCAGCCGCGGCAGGATATGTCGCTCCGGCTCGAATTGATTGTCTCTTCGTATTAGTTGCTAATGCAGAATCTCACAGATGGGGAGCCTTTCGGGTGCTTAGAGCAATCTATGATGCATCCGTGGGTCGAATTTGTCATCAGTAACATCAAACTCACATACATACTGCTTCTTTGCATGCGGATTCCCTTCTTCCTTCTTTATTCACCGGTCATAGCCACCGTAAAGATGGTGAAAGAATACATAGGCTCGAAGAAGACGCTCAGAGACAAAGTAGACAGACGCCTGGCACTCGAGAATCCGAGACCAGACCTGATTCAAACCATGCTCACAGAGAGACAGGGACTCGTAAGTAGTCAGATCCCTTGCCTAAACTAAAGAGCGCCTAGCTAACCCAAACAATGTGTCGTACAGTCCATGTCCCGCGAGGAGCTCTACAGCAATGCTCTAACCTTGACTCTAGCTGGTGCGGAGACTACAGCAAGCGCATTGTCAGCCGTGACCTACATGTTAGGAATACATTCCGATGTCAAGGCCAAGGCCGACCAGGAACTCCGAGCCGCATTCTCCAGAGAGTCCGAGATTGATATGCAGAGCTCCATGAAGTTGCGATACCTCGGCGCTGTCATTGATGAGGCATTTCGGTACCATCCACCGGGCCCAAACGCCCTGTGGCGCCAGACCCCACCGGAAGGTAATTGGGTTTTGGGGGAATATATACCTGGCAAGGTAATTCAAATGCCATTATGACACCTTATGCTATTACCAAAGCTCACGCTTACTGTGCCACCAGACAATTGTGGGCATACCGAGCCGAGTCATCTATCGCAGCGAGTGCAACTTCAAGCGTGCCGATGAGTTCATACCAGAACGATGGTTGAGTGACGGGAAGGGTTCGGAGTTTGCCAACGATCGCAGAGATGCTTTTCGTAAGTGATGCCCACCTGCTTCTGAGCTTGTCACACTTTTCTCAAAAACTGAAACCGAAAAAAGAACCGTTCTCTTATGGTCCGCGGAATTGCCTTGGCATGAAGTAAGTACTCGCTTGTGTTCGAGGATCTACTAGCAGTGAGCTGATAATAAATGCAGCCTCGCTAGGGCCGAAATGCACTATATAATAGCCCGCCTGCTGTGGAATTTTGACATTGAACTGACGGAAGAGAGCCGAGATTGGCTACATCGGCAAAAGTCTTACTTGATGTGGGAGAAAGGCGGACTTTATGTCAAATTGAAGCCGAAGTACTAGACACTCTAGTGGCAAAAGATACCACGGTAGATTGTAACTGGTTTCGTTTCTATTCAGTATACGGGTGAAGCCATACACTGCGCAAGATTATAATATAGCCAGGCACATCGTGTGTTCTTTGATGGCCGCGTTTTTGAACCAGCCGTAGTTTAAGGCTTACCATAATCAATGAGGTTGACAAGAGTACGTCCATGGGTAAGCTGGGCGAACTTAGTTTTCAGGGGCGACTTTGGATCATAAGTGTTTCAGCAAGAGTGAGCAAAAGACTCTGCTCTTGACTGGTCTCTGCGGCGGCCCTGGCGTTTAATTTCTGGAATGCGGTTGTGTTTGCCCGTCGACTCGTCTCCTCTTAGCAGCCATGGTCAAATCCACTGACGATGTTCAATTCAAATCTACTCGGTTAAATTCAGCTTTTGTGCGGTTGTGATGCCCACAAGAATAGTGACAATCAAATTTCTATACTGGCTCTCAACGTGATTGAAAGTTGGAATATTGGCTTCTTGAGAATGCTTAGTAATTCCCTGTATTTTCAAACGCTGGGTCTTGAGCGTTTACGACTGTATGAAGGCGCTGCGTATGGCTCAGGCTGTATACGGAATCAGTTAGTAATTCCCTCTCCTCCCGAGGTCACCTGGCACTTCGAAGGCAGCCTAAGGTTCAAGAGGTATTAGTCAAAAACATTGCTCTTACCCATGCAAAGATCGATAGAGAGACACTTTCTGGTATTCTATTGAGAGGACACCACACTGCGTCTACGTAATTATATGTGACATACCTAAACAAAGTATCAAATGTTCATGGCAAACTTTTCTGTAGAGGTCGCCATTCTTGATGGACATCACTCATATTCTGCTTTACAGGGTAAACAGCAGTCGGAGCCGATCGGATGCTACCTTGGACAATATCTAGGTAATCCTGGATGAAGAGCTGAATACCTTCACAATCAACAGGATATTTAGAGTTCCTGGGCCGGAAACCCCTGCAACCCTGCACCATTCCCGAGAGAGTGGATATTAGACGGCAATTCGAAAGTGTAATAGCTGCATGTGAGCCACCTGGGCAGGTAGCATTGATTCAACAACAAGCTCACGATTTTGCTACGCACATGTGTTTGTACCAGACGCAGATGACACGTGAAGCGGTGTAGAAATCAGGCGATAAAGGGTCCGACACATTTTATGCAAGACTCGGTGGCTCCACCGCATCAATAAGGTTTTACGGAGGCTGCGCGTGATCAGACCTCCCGAATATGCAAAGTCATTGACGAACCCTCCGAACATATTCGGCACCATCTTCCGCATACGGAAATACAGCCTCGGGTAGCAGACCCGAGTTACCAGTCAGGTATTGTAAGTGTCTCTGATCAGTTCAGAATGGCCGATGCCTCGCCCCATCCGGTACCCTCAGCGCATGGAACCAGCAGAGCTCCTCGCAACTATACGCCAAGAACGCAATCATGGCCCGTCCTCCGCGACCGCCCATGCTGTCATGGTCCAGCATCTACACTCAGATGTGGCCGCCCAAGCCACCTTTCACCGAGAAAGACGTGCCTGATCTACATGGCAAGGTGCGCAGTGATAGCCCAAGAGGAACATTTAGCATAGATGACTAATGAACATACTGCGCAAAAGGTATACATCGTCACAGGCTCCAACACAGGAGTTGGCAAGGAGCTGGCACAGATACTATACTCCAAAAACGCAAAAGTCTACATCGCAGCGCGCTCCGAAGCAAGGGCCAACCGCGCCATCTCCGAGCTCAAACAAGCCTTTCCAGAGTCCACAGGCGACCTGACCTTCCTGCATCTGGACCTAGCGGATTTTAAAAAGATTAAATCAGCCGCAGAGCAATTCGCATCCAAGGAGACAAAACTGCACGTCCTCTTCAACAACGCAGCGGTGCAGGCCCTAGGCGACAGCGAGGGCAAAACCAAGACGGCGCAGGGCCACGAGCTGCACCTGGGCGTCAACGTGCTAGGCGTATTCCTCCTGACGCGACTTCTGACCCCGGTCCTCACCGCGACCGCGAAGGTGGAGCCCGCCGGCTCGGTAAGGGTCGTGTGGGTGTCGTCCATGGGCACTGAGGCCGTAGGCGAGAAGAGCCGCGGCATCTCCGAGGAGTACCTCTCCTACTGGCCGTCTTTGATGCCGCTGGAGCGGTATGGTGTGTCAAAGGCCGGCGCGTGGCTGCACGGTGCCGAGTTCGCACGGCGCCATGCGGCAGACGGAATCGTCAGCGTCCCGTGCAACCCGGGGCACCTCCGCTCCGACCTGTACCGCGAGAGCGGTTGGCTTTTCAAGGCGGCTATTAGCCCTGTCCTCTACCCGCCTAAATTCGGGGCTTACACGGAGCTCTTCTGTGGTCTATCTCCGGCTATCACTGCGGCTGAAAGTGGGAACTGGGGTGAGCTATTCCCAAGTCCTCGTCTCTGCGTAAAGGTAATTTTTGGGCTAACCAGGGTGATGCAGTGGTTCCTTGGGGCCGGCTGTACCCGATACGCAAGGATCTACAAGATGCCACGAAGACAGAGGCCGAAGGGGGTAATAGCCATGCCGGGAAATTCTGGGAGTGGAGTGAAGAGCAAATACGTGAATACTGTTGATAGTCGATCTCTCGAAATCTATCCTTTTTGTCAAGGCAACAGGGTGCCAGAGTGCTTTCGTAATAATCATGACATGGCCCAAGTGACGAGGGCGAAGTGCAATTGGCCAACCTGGAAAAGAGCTCAAAAGAACAGAAAATAAGGGCGTGTCGTAGCGGGAGCGCTGTCTGACCCAAGTCCAATGGGCTTGAAATGCACCTTGAAGTTTCCACGTGCTCATCACTTCGCTTGTCTATATATTAAATCTGTTCCCGGATGATATTATTATTGAGTTCTCCTCCGACTGGAAAATTCGCTCAGCAGCTCGATCGGCCGAATTAGATTTGAAGCGGCTGAAATTTGGACAAGGGCGTGACAAGCACTGAGGCCTATGATGGTGATGATGATGGCGAAATAGACACGATTCCTTTCCTTATCTCTGTCATGAATTCTTGTACGGTCTCGAGTGGGACGTTGTAGAAGAAAATGCCCACGAGTGCCACGCTATAGCCGAACATCTGGAGCGGGGTGATTGGAGTGCCCCAGAATAGAACTGCGGCGGCGACAAGAAGGATGGATTTGAAAATGCCAGTCAGGCTCAGCACCAAGCTACTTGTCTTGCCAATCTAGACCACAGTTAGTAAATGAATCCCTCGTGTCATTGGGCCGGGAGACACTAACCAGAAACAGGCTGGCCAAATTCAGCATGAAAGCCACGATAGCATTGATTATGAGGATGACCGGCCCGACCCTGACGAAGTCGTCCATGTTGAAGGTCGCCATCTCGGTAACCCATACGAGAGCGAAGTTCATGATGGCGCATACGGGCGCGTAGTAGTATAGGCTGACCAAGGGGTCCATCTTCTGGCCGTCTCCAGAGAGCAGGACCTGGGTCATGACCAGCCGTATTGCTTCAAATACAATTGCACCCATCTGGCACCAGAACCCGATCCATCGAAACTGGATCTCGCCTACGCTGGCCAATGCGACACCACAGACTATAACAAGGATTTTGAAGAGGACTGTCCAAGATGGATTTG
This sequence comes from Diaporthe ampelina, assembly GCA_023522825.1. Lineage (NCBI taxonomy): Eukaryota > Fungi > Ascomycota > Sordariomycetes > Diaporthales > Diaporthaceae > Diaporthe > Diaporthe ampelina. Next base: position 41,694 of record JAMFTM010000185.1, read on the forward strand.
CGACACCCCAGATCCAGCTGGTAAAGAGAATCGCAACGGGAGATACGGACTAGAGTTGGAATTGTCATTAGCTAGAGGCGTTTGAGCAGGACTTGGACGAGGCGACTAGGCTCAGCCAGACAGACCTTGAGCATCTGGATGAATGCCACACTGATGTACAAGTATGTCAGGTTGCTGCAGACAAGGCTTCCAGTATAGAAAAGACCGATTGGCACGATGATGCGTAAATATAGGCGGCCCGTTATTTCAACATTCTTCCGGCCATCAAGCAGCCGCGTGGTGCGTGCCAGAATCTGGGTGGCGATGGAGGAAAAAGTCATGTGCCAGAACGTCAGAAAGACGGCTGTGTCACCATCAAGGTCAGCCATAGGGCTACTTGGGATTTGATGGGCCGGAATCAAGGGTACTGACGGTATGCTGATATGCGATTGAGTGTTTGTTAGCTTGCGGGTTGCTTCGACGGGGACGAGTGGCTGGGGAGCAAGGCACTTACGGAATCCTGCAGTATCTATTAACCACTTATTGAAGAGGATAGTCAGGTTGGAGAAGAATATGTATGTCCTGCAGTGCGTGTAGAACACATGTCAGCTGGCACTTGTCGCTCTGGGCCGGAGATGGGGAGAACAGGCCTCGTTAAGGCTACGGGCCACAAGGCGTGTGACGAGAATTCTTACGCGATGTAAAATGCTGGGTGTGCAGGATATCCGATGCCTCCTGTCGCCTGTCTCTTCTCCGTTGTCGGGAGGGACATTCTGGAGATGGCACCGGTGGGCATTGTGGTGTCGGTTGTGGTGGGTGCTGGCGGGTGGGAGAGGGCTGCAACGGTGCGGGCCACTGGAAGGCCGGCGAGAGACGGGCATCAACAACAAGATCCATGGATTATGAGCCCAAAAGATTCGAGGGCAGCGGTCCAAGGTTATGATGAGGATCGGCACAAGGGGCTGTCGCGTTGATCTGGCCGTGGCTGCGGTCGTGGACGCGACGCTGACTGGAATGCGAAAGGCAAGGAACGACAGGCCAGAGCTATTGCCGCTACTCGACAAATGAAAAAGTAACCGCCCGAGACAGGTCTCTGTGCGCCCTGTCTCCAGCAAACCTGGTGCCTGGGTGCCCTAAGTTCTCGGGTTTATCTTAGAAAGGGACGATGGAGACACTAATGCTAGTAATGGCTACATTGCTATATACAAAAACAGGGTTAACTGTGTCCTAGATGTTTTGAACCCCAGGGAAGGAACAGCTTACTACCAATCTAGGTACTCAGGTACTTATTTCCCCGCCAATGCCTCGAAATGAACAGGGTTGAAATGGGGAGAAATCCATCGATTCCGCGTACATACACCCAGGCATGGTCGGTTGAGCCGCTAGGCAGGCTCCAGAGCCTGTCTGAGGTGAGCCTACTGCTCTGCTCCACCTCAACTACGCCTTGTGCCAGCCGTCAGCAGCATTCAACGAGATCGTCGGCCCTCGGAGTTGTCCCACCGAGTTGTCCCACCCATATGGTAGTTGCCTGCAAAGGGATACCCAGTCGTACCACCTCAACTGAGTACAGCACTTCTGACTTGTCACACTGACTCGTCACACTCTTAAATCTTGACATCTCCAGTGAGCCCCCATGTTTCTTTTTATGCTGTTTGCAGGTGCAATGATGCCTCAAAATACAATCCATTCACGAGGCCATAGACCCTGACTCTCAAGCAGTCAAAATAAGGTTTGTGAGGCGTTCGTGGGGGTATTTCTGGACCCAGGGCGATCATCAAACCAGCAGATCGCCGGCAAGGGTCTGTGACCAGGGTTCGACGCCGCGTCCCACCACCGACGCCGACATTTGCCCTGCAGGGACCTCCTCCCATGACCCGTCGAGCCAGTTCTCGGAGCCTCTGCTTGGGACAATCGACCGACTTGAAGCTCGGGTGAAGGCGTGAGTTCTGAGCTGCGATGGCCGCAAGGCGGTGGGAATATCTTCAACGGATCCCGCGGTTCGCACCCCTAGCTTTACGTGCGAGATGCCGTCTCTGAGACCTGGCCGTGCGAGCCAAGGGAGGGTTTATTCTCGTTGGGAACCATGCCCTCTCCCTTGGTGCCCACGTTCGTCCTTTGCCATGATGAAGGACGCCTCGCTCCATCTTATTGGAACTCATCCTGTTCCCTCTCTTGTGAAGTCTCGCAATGATGTCGCTCAAGTTACCGACAACGCACAATGGGAGAGTCCTCGCCGCAACAGCGGCACTCATCCTGTGTTGGACTATCGGCCTCAACCTCCCTCATCGAGCAGACGACTCATATCTGAATAATGGGCCAGCATCCATGAAATCCGGGCCGGCAGGCCCCTTCTATCCTGGGAAAAGCCATGGACCTGCTCCGCCAGGTCTTGAGACCCAACTGGACGAGATCGAGGAATTCTGCTCCCACTTTCACCTGGAGTTTCACAATTTAACAATGGTACAGGAGGATGGTAGAGTGATACAGAGCCCTCCAAGGAAGATCTACGACTTGCTACTCGTCAACCCCGAGACCTCTCTCGACGCGCTCGAGCTGCACCTGTCGCAGATGTCTCCACACGTGGACTTCTTCGTCCTACTCGAGTCCCCAACTATCAACCCTCCGCCTGATGAGCAGGCCCCCGAGCCTCAATGGTGGGAGCGTGACCTTTCAAGACTCACTGGGTCCAGCTCTTCCCCCGGCTCGGCCGACGCAGACACCGACACCCAGCCTATCTTGGACAGTATATCAGGCACCCTCCTGGCACCTTACAACAATAAGATCATCCGTCGGAGCTTGTCCCAGTCTTCGTCCGACTTCGCGCCGGGCAGGGACCATCAGGCCGCAGCTCGCAACGCCGTTTATTCCCAGGTCGTGCCACTTCTGACGGGCTCTCAAAAGGCCGCGCTGGGGGACGTGCTGTTGGTATCAGACGTCGAGGAGCTCGTGCGCCCGGATACCATGAAGGTCCTGAGGAATTGTCACGTACCTGAAAGGATGACCATCCGGACGAGAAAATACTGGTATAGCTTCCAGTGGTTCAGGATCGACAAGCGCAAAGATCCAGCGAAGCAAACCAAGGAGGATGACAATGATGACGACCCTCCCAAGAATGAAGAGCCAGCAAAAGAGGAGGATTTCGATGGCTCCAGCCCAGAGTGGTGGCCGCACCCTCAGGCGACCTTGTACCAGGGCCCAGAGACGGTTCTGCCGAATGACCTACGCCAGCAGCGAGACGAAGATTACTACGTCTTCGGAAACGGAGGGTGGACATGTCAACTTTGTTATGGGATGATCGCAGACACACTCATCAAGGCAGGTCAGCATGGATTGATCTGGCACGACGGGCCTCATTGGAAAGGGGCAGGCAGAATAGTAGATCGGGTGAGGAGGGGTGTTGATCTGTGAGTTCAAGGCTTCCGTGACGCCTCGGCAAGTGGGAGAAAATTTGCTAATATTTCATCTCTGTTTTTCCCAGATTTGACCGGGCCAATCTCAGCCGGATAGAGTCTAACCCAGACATACCTTCATACCTCCAGGATAACACACACCGCTTCCCCTGGATGCTCGACCGAGACCCCCGCGACGCCAACTTCAAGGACTTCGACGAGACCGAGTTCGCACAGTACCTCTCCAGGAAGAAGGAAGTAGACGCCGAGAGGGACACCGAGGCCGATTCCGAGCCAGGCAAGGTCTGGAACCTCGCCAGCACCCAGGCCGACAATGATCCGGAGTTCGCACCCGCGAACCAGCCAGGATTCGGCGAACTGGACGACCTACCACCACTCAAGCTTCCGCCCGCGCCTCCGATGAGCGAGGCGGATAAGGCGTTTCTAAAGAAGCTCAAGGAAAAACCAGGATCCACGATGACAGGGATGGAGATGGCACTTCTGGAGCAGCTCTCGAGAGGCGGCGATGATTCTCTGCTTCCCCCGCTTGTATATGGAGAAGATTGATGACTACTCCGAACTCTGTGGATTAAACAAGACTGTGGGTCAGACATGAAACCTGACAGACACTGGTTTGATCGAAGAGTTCTTCATTCATTAGCATTATATACACCAAGCCGTTTTAGAAACATGAAAACTATCAGAGGGAAAAGAAAGCAAAAGCCCGCTGCGCCTCCTGACTCGGAAGTGCACTTCATCTCCTGTGCATCTCGTAGAATTACACAATGCACGCAACATCAGACAGAAAGAAAAGCGTATGCTCGGCCAAACAGGGGGAAAGCGCGTGCCATTTACACAAGAGACTATGGGCTTGATTATTAACGAGATGGACCTTTCTTCCCATAAATGGTTTAGATCCTTCATCTAGTTACGGCCTTTGAGGTGACCATCACTGAAACCCTGCCCATGGGAAATAGGGATACTCCTAACGTAGTTGCATATTGTCCCGCAAGATGATACGTGAGAAGCTTGGACTCTCGTCCCCTGGTGGCAGCGAAGCCCTGCCATTCGCGTGAGCGGACAGGCCAACAGGCCGGAGCGCGGACCGAGAGCGAACCTCCACAGCACATGTCCACCCAATGGTACCCAACGCAGGGCTAAAATTGAGTGTAGATCAAGATCCACTGAACTGGCCAGAGGGTACCATTTTATTTATTTATTTGTTATGTGACTCGAAGCAATGATCTACTCGTGCAACCGCTTCCAACCGAAGGCTGCCGAGCAAATCAATCTGCTGGTTTTCGGGGTGCGGTCGTGATGACGAGGGAGCAAGGTGGGAAAGAACGCATGGCACATAGTCACACCGCGTGTATGTGAGAGTGATCTGCAGTGTCCTGCGGTCTGCATTGGCCATCCCCCTCGGCAGTTTTGTCACCTCTGCTGGGCTCATTCTAGTATGCCCCACGCGATCTAGT
>JAMFTM010000186.1:0-59735 GCA_023522825.1 Diaporthe ampelina
GGGCGCTTTTCTGCTTACAGAACCAATATTTTCGAGCGCCCGCATTATCCGACTTATGCTTACTCACCGAAATAGAATGGTTGCTGTGCATCTTGGTGCATGCACGCCGCGGCGTTTAGTAGCGATTGTGCGAGAATGATTTTACGTAGCACATGCAGTTTCCCATGTGAAAACAGCCCCGCGCCGAGGGTCCTTTCAGCAGTAAAATGGCCTCACGGAATCTAGGAAACCTTCTCTTTTCGCTATAGTCTTCATTTTATATCTGCCGTAAATAGTTGATCCATCAGGTACACCAGTTCGTAATTCTGTAGCTCAAAGTATACTTCCATATCATGCACCTGTTGTGGTCTTGAGATCCTAATTTCGTCAATAGAGTCAAGGTATATCATAACTGTCTCTCGAGTTCTAAGAAGAATTCGGTAACTGGTTTCTGGGAGTTCAAAGGTCAGCCAGTTGTGGCATCACTCCGAATCATCGATGACGGCAGCAATAAACCTCCAACACAACTTACCACGACATTGACGATAGCTTCTCGTGAACGAACCAAGCTTCCTCCGTCTCTCTATGTCTGACATGCCCAAATGTCCTTGGAAAATAGTATGAAAATTCCACAAAACTCTTTTTGCATTCATCCTGACCTTCGTTCTACGCCTCGTGAATATTCCTAGGGCCCCACGAGACAGCGACGGAGCCTTCACTTGCTTGATAGACTGGTAGACACGGTCGACAATTTCCTCGAGAACCTGGTCAAAGGGATCTACGAAGGGGTCGTCAAAAGAGACTTAGGTGGCTTTTGATACTTGAGAGGCGTTCGAGCCTTGTGAAGTTCTAGAGGCCCTCGAAACTCGTGACGTCCTAGAGGCCCGCGATCCTGTCGTACCAACAGACTCTAATGAATCCACTGATCGAGAGGATCTTGTGCGATTAGGTACTGAGATAGACCGCGAGATCAAGGAAGATTCCGAGGGGGGCTCTTTCTGTGGCTCTGTGACAATTTCTTCTTGGTCTTGATTCTGCTTGATATCCCCCTTGAAGATGTTTGGAAGCCATCGTTTGTCCTCGTTTGATTCCTTGAGGAGAGCTAGCTCTTTTGCGCGATCTAGAGGACGGTGCCGGAGTCAGTGCAAATCAGACAATATACAATGTAGAAGGGGCTAGGATAACGAGTGGAAATAGTAGGACAATTCCAGTATGTGTGGCTGGTGGACTTACTGACTGTTGGTGTGGGAGGCTCAAGCTGCATCATGCAAGCGGTGTTTCCAGATCTCTAGGCCATCAAGCTGCTGAAGAGTATGTGAAGAAGATGAGGAGCTCGGCTGAGTTTCTACATGAACGACGCGCAGTTGCAGTTGATTGAGCACTGCCGGGGGAAGCTTTTTGGTAGAGGACGGCATTGAATCGGGACTTCGTGTTACACGACAAGGCATTTTCCGGTCTGCCCGACGGGGCGCTTTTTTACACTTGGACCGGCCGCAGGGTAATTCAACCAATAGATATGATGCCTGATTGCCAGCTGTAAATGTGGCTGGTCTCGTATGGCGCGTGGATTGATTTTGGGACAAATCAGCAGCTGATCACCAGTATGACTGCATGGTGGCTTGCAACTTGCATGCATCGGGTCTCAAGTAGCGCAGTTTCCTGCGCTGGGAGAACAAATGCCACATCAGCAGAGTTCACCAACCTCAGAAACCAACCTAGAGGATATCAAAGTGCCTCAATTGTATTCGAAAGCCATCAAGATAATTACTTTCAAGGTCGCCCTTAGCCAACGGGCCGACGGTGTACTTTGGCGTCGAATATCTGATGACATCTTCTGACACAAGGATGTCAGTCGCAGACGATGATAAACAAGACGGAGAAAGCGAGCCTGATCACCAAAAAAAGCTTATACAGTATGTAATAGAGTCGCTAAACAAGGAGGAAGACTTCCACTTCCTACGCTTCGAGTTCCTCCTGCGGCTCAACATTGTCAATTGAGAGATTGACCTTGCACGCATGAAGAGCCGTCTCTACTGTGAGAACGAAACCTCATCAGAGGAGCTGGAGAAGCTGGATAAGACGCTTCAGAGATATGGTAAGCTCATGACATCAAGCACTTGAGCTTTCACGGAGACCGAGCTGACTCCGACTAACTGCAGCCATCGCGATACGTAACTACCAGTTTCTTCAAGATAAGCGCAGCCTGGACAGAACTACTGCCACCGACAGGAGATACCGGCTACACAAGTACTTTTGGTCCGCTGCGGACTCTGTGGACCCGTGGGCTTCTCACTACTCCTACTTTGACGTCGAACACCGCAGAGCCAGATTGGCCGTCGACCCTCTTCGCCAGTCACTGATGAATTACCTGCCCTCGCGGCTGACATTCTCGAGCCATGAGCGCCAGCAGCGAATGAGGGGCTACGAGGAGGGCAAGTCGCCGCGCCACGTCTCCGAGTTAGTCGACAGCCTGGCTGGCCCGGTTCGTGATAGCCATATCCGACGAGCTTTTCCTCATTATTCCCATGATCATGATAACACTGGGGCCAAAGGCTTAGTGACGATGGCAGCGACGGTCATGATCTTTGCGCTGATCTTATCCTTCGATATCCGAATATCAAACGTCGAAACCTTGGTTTCAACTGCGACATATGCTGCGGTCTTGGTGCTTTTTGTGGGGACGAGCTCCTCAACTGACTCCGGTAGTGGCAGCAATGGAAGCATAGCTAACCACGACACAGCATCCAAGAGCTAATACTAAAAGAATGGCCTTTTTGAGCTTCAAAGAGACTATTTAAAGAGTTAAGAAATAGTATATTTTGATATGTGCAACGATGTTCTCCCCCCTAGTTAGTATTTGGAAGCTCGCTTAGCTGTATTTGAGGCCTATTCTCAACTAATATTCCATGGCTCCCATGTAGCTCTATGCTCGTGTGATCGGAAGACAGTGCATAAGGTTCATGCGTGGGCGGCTTCGGCTGCATGGACTGCTCTATGGACGCTCGGGTCGGTCGTTGGGCTTTTCTTGATCGGCGCATCATGAAAAACCCGGCAAACAAGGCTGCAAGGCCGGCAACCCCTACAGCAACACCGACGCCGATGCCAACCATATTGTTATTGTAAAGTGCTCCATTACAAGAAGAGCACGATGAAATGCTAGATGCCGTGGCTGATGCATGGGTACCCGTCTCCTCCGCGAAAATCCAGCCGTTGATATGGGCGGCGTACACCCTGGTGGATGAGTTCACCGTCATCGTGGTGGGATTCCATTCATTGTAAGCGTTTCTGGTTTGAAACGTTATGACGGCACCCGAGTCGACCTTGCTATAGCACTCCTCAGGATGCCCATCTTGTTTCCAAGAATCAAATGTGTATTCTCTGAGAAAGATCTTAGCACCGCAGCCTATCACGTAGAATAAAATGTGACATACGATGGACAACAAGCAACTCTTGTGCGAGACGCGTCCTCTGAGCTGGTAGCGGCCGTTGTGAAGGGATCGGGACAAGTAAGCGGCCCGATAGACACAACGGTCTCAGAATTCGGACCCAACCAGTTTTGACACCACCAGGTAGTAACGGCTTCAGGCACACAACGCAGGTTCGAGTCGACACTGATACCGTAACCGGGGTCCCAGGCAACCGCCGATCCATCATTGTTCCAGCGCCAGAAGGCCGACGTACAGTCCGTTGCATACATACTATACGGGGTGATGAGTGGAATCCAGGACGTCACGGTCCCCGTGCTGAAGTCGGGCGGCTTATAGGCCTTCGAATCGAGCGCCGTTGACGCCATTTCTTCCATAAGAAGTCCTCGAGGGACTGAGCGATGGGTCACTGTAGGGGGAAGATAACACCAACGTATCTTAGAAGGCAACTTACGCGGGGGAGACGGTATTAATAGGAGAGGAACCCTCCCCGGTTTCCGAAGGACCTTCGGGCACTTGCGAATCTGCAGTGAGACTCAGCTGTGAGATGAGAGTCCGTCACATGTGTGTGTTACGCTGAGGAGCTCGCAAAATTTCCAGCTCTCTCCGTTGGGGGCCGGACGGGGCCAAAAGCATCGGAGGCCCCGTCAGCCCGAGATGAGGCAGCGTGCAAATTAAGGCTCAGCCAGTGATCCTTGTGCAACTTCGCCGTGTATGAAATATACGCCATAAATGTCTCTAAATATTTTCTCGAAAATTCCGGGCTCGAGGCCGGCCGGGGGGTTAGAAGAAAAAGGGTCCGAAGCCCGCCCCCTTGATAATGCAGCAGGCAAAGAAAGGCTCCGCTAGTGCTTCTGTTGCAACGTATCGTACGAAACTCAGAGCCCCAATAGTAACCATTATTCTCGGATCGGAGGCTCTGGCCCAGTCGTTAGGAAAGTCACCTGGGCAGCCGAAGTGGTCTAAACATTGTATGGCGCCGGGACGAGAATTGCGGCGCAACAACTCTCACGCAGTGGCTTTCAAGATGACACATGTATTTGCTCTGCGCCAAATCGACTGGGATATCTATGGATTCAGATTCTGTCCGGTAGAACCCGCAGGGGGTCAGCACATTGGTTGCACGAGCCTGATGGTTTGAATCCAGCTTGCGCTTACGCTTCGATGCTCAGTTCCATCTTCGAAACCACCAATCTCGGACATCGGTCGGACAAATTATCAATACTTGTGCATGACTGGTTCTTCGCTCATATCGCCTTAGTACTGGATGTGGGTGAGATTTGTATTACTTGAGCAGCCGCTCCCAGGGAAGCTCAGTGACTTGCCCCTACGCAAGGCCGTTGAAGCTTCCTACGATATCGAGAACGTACGGTATTGTAAGATCTTCCAGGTCTCCAGTACTGTGAGCCGTACCTGTCTGTGACCGACACTACAATTAGTGAGACACTTCAAGTAATTTAGATTCATGGATTCGCCATGACATACCGGAAGCTACTTGGGGAGTGGCAAAAGTCAACTTATTCAGAGCTACATGAACAACATCGCCGTACTCTCGAACGTTTTTGTGAACCGCGTTAGGATTAGAGTTGTCCGATGATGCGTTTACGACAGCTGGTCACAGAAAAGGACTCGGAGTACTCTGGTTGTCTCATTTAATCATTGTTATAGACTTATTTTCTATGGCCAAAGAGCCTTGCACTGTATGCAACCCATCCGCCCACCTTGTCCACTACTTCGTAGTCGAAATAATTTCTCCAAGAACAACAACGGTCACTTGCATCTCGGTTAGCGCGTCCTCGGAACACCTGGGATCCCGACAGCCTGTATTGTTCCTACGACTCTCCGAATCAATGATGACTTACTTCGTGAACGATCAAGGAACTGCTCCTCATCCGCTGCGATGCGTGCAGCATTCTCTGGCTGCTGACAGATGCCAAAGAAAGTCTGGAACGCGCCGGCGTCGACAAAGCTCAGCTCGGCGAAGGCATCATAATCGAAGTCTCTCTGGGAGCCGATAAGAACGGTGGCTGGAAAGTCCGCGTTGGCCTCCGTGTCCACCGCCTTGCCTGCCGTGCGATGAATGTACCGCCGGGTATGGCTCAAAGGAAAGTGCCTGGGAACACCAAGTCATTAGCGGGCAAGTCATGATCCTGCTCTGCATCAATGGAGGAGTACATCTCATGCTGGCTGCTGGCATGGACCAGAACGAGTGTCTTTGAAGTACGTACTCTCCGCTGACTTCCTTGACCAAAGGTACATGCTTGCCTTCGTAGTGTGCTCGAAACTGCTCCGGGGTTGTGCCGGGCTTGCGGTATGCGAAGATGAGTATGGAATAAGTCATCGTGTTTGGTGGCTTTGAATTTTGATAGTTGGGTGAGGTTGCTACTGTGTTGATGTTACACAGTACTGCCGTGCTGAATGGTGGACCTGGATTCTTATTTATTCACATCTCGGCAGTCACCTGACTGGTAAGCACCAATGTCGAGCTCCGTGTGTTGGAAACGAATGACTACTTGAAGGCGGGGTTTCGATACTAGTCCGGCACCAGGGTAGATTGCACCCGGGCGTCTCGGCGATGTTGGGGCAAGCTACCCAGGTGAGCCGACCTCTAGAGCTGTTGGATGCAGGATGTGCGAACCAACAACCACATCATCCTCCATTTCGAGGCTCTGCAGGCGCGTATTTTGTCTAGGCTACATTATCAGGACACAATGTGATCATTTGTTTGGCTGTGTCTATGAAGCGAGCGCACTAAAAACTGGATCGATGCTACCTGTTGGTTGTTGTTGTACGGAGCATGCAACACAGGCCCACATTGTAGCCGACTTTAGCATCTCTAGTGTGGATGGACTGTTGGAAGACCTTCCAACCTAACACTACAACGCTCACAAATCTTGGCGTTCGACCACCTGGCAGGGAGATCCTCGATAAACAAAGGTTCTGTGCATCTGCTTGCTGCGGCCTTGCCAGCTTCGTCGTATATGTCACGTGAGTGCACTGTCGTGGCCCCAATGGCAGCCACAGTGCACAGCCCACCTCACCACAAGCAGGTTGATCAGAACAGGGCGACACCTGCTAGTCTACTGTTTTCGAGCGCCCCAGAGGCAAGGTTGGTAAACCCGGCATCGTTGATTGTGTTTCGAACGATATATTCGCGGTCTGCTCCGCCGTGATCATGGTACATGTAGCCAAGAATCCAAAGTAAGATGCTTTGCGTTCCACCGCCACCCATGAGGAAGCTCGTCGCCTGTGCCAGCAGATGCGCATATATTCCAATGCCACGAGCACCCTCAGGAGTTAATATTCCAGCTGGTATGGGGCGCCAAGGCTTATTTAGCCTATCCTCCACGACCGAAGATGCTTTTCGCTGGTTGTTGGCGGCAAATGCCAGCAGATTTATCCATGTCCAGGCTAGAATCAGGGGAAGATGGTTGGTAAGAATAGTGATATCAGCTCCCATGTAGTTGCAGGTGAAGAACGCAAATGCTGTACTAGAGATGATCATGGTTTTGAAGTCGTTGGCGGTCATGAGCCATAGAGTGAAGAAATGGTATCTGAGAGTACTAACAAAGCGCAGTTGCTGACTGGGCTTGCCATTATAGGTTTGAGATTTTGAGATCATATCGGAGATAATGACGGTAAACTTCAACTGTATGTTGGCTTGAGCTTGTCATGCGCTGGTCGCGTTTCTTGGAAGTTCTCACATCTTATTTAGCTGCCCCCCAAAGCTTTGTATCGGCGCAGTCAGGGCACATGATTACATCCCCTTATATTGAATACTTGGTAGAGAGTGAGTGAGCCGCTGCCTCGTCAAACGAGTGGACCCCAATGGCTTTATTGCGGCTATGCTGCGACTACGCCAGTTCCTTACCGAATTGTGCCTCGACGTCGCCATTAACGGGTGGGCATGGGTTGACCAAGTACCAAGACATTGGACTATACGTAATCCACGCCACAAAGGCGCAGAACCCCATCACAGCCCCAGACGGCCTAACAGCTCGTCTTGAGTTACACCGACATCCGCTTGCTTCCTACGACCTTGCGAGATAACGACGGACCCCACACGCAACTATTAATACATCTCACATGTCGGTTGGACAAGGTTATTAGACACCTAATTCTGTAATCAGGTAGATGAAACCTAATTGAACATGACATGAGCCATGTTGTAACACCGCATTTGCCCAGTACATTCTCTTCCCCTGGGCAAAATGATAGGACGCGGCGGGCCAGACGGCCGAATTTGACGCCCGAGAGACTAGTGAAACCAAACAAAAAGACATCAAAGTTGTACATATGATGTTGGAGAACGTCCATGATCGTTAAAGATTGGAAAAAAGTATATTTACGATTTTGCCGAGGATACCTAGGTATAATATGACATGAAATTCGCCTTTCCGTCTATTCAAAAGGGCGGTTAGGAAATTGAGGACTCAAAACAGTTTAATTCTGAGAATGAATCAAATTCTAAGTTTCTTCTCAGAGACGTAGTGCTCCTTAAAAATAGCTGCAGTTGTTTACATGACTCCCTAGGTAGACTTCAAATATCTAACTTTTACGCGGGTTTCCAAACCAGCCCGACTCTAGTAGCGAACCCCAAAATTTTGCGTCACCGCTATCCCTTCCACCTGTTCTGCCGAATGCTCATCAACTTCATAGCCAGCGTATGTGTGTGTTATGCCTGGGCCGCTGGTATGAGCCAGGTTTGGTTCTGCACCATTGCGTACGTTGGCCGCGACTTGGTGTTGCGAGGACTCAAAATGATCTTGTCCCGTGTGAGGCGTGCGAGGCATGCCAGTGCTTTCACAATCTCCAGACACGATCGGGTCAGTCGATGTATTATCCTGAGTCTTCCTTGTGGTGTGATCACGGCCGGAAAGGTACCCGTTATGCCGTAGTGGCCGACGTAACGTCGTCATGGACGATTGGGTTTCCTTGCCACGTCGGAAAACGGGCCCCATCCGTGGCACACAGGCTACCACGATGCCTACAGCCATCTCAGCCACAGTGAGAATGGCACTATCAAGGGTACAGTACGTGAAGTCAGATTGCACAGTGCAATTCCGAACAAGAACTATGCGGGCGAGGTTGATGCCAGCGATACTGTTTTGGACGCTGAGTCAAAAGATAGCTCTCAGAGTGAAGGTAGTAATGTGGACTCACAATAAGCCTAGCGCAAAAGTGACCATGATCCCAAGCTTCTGGCTCGTTCGCATCTGCAAGCCCCAAACAACGGGAAGAGGAAGAGCCACGATCACCACATCTAGAACCATGTTGATGACAGCAGCGGCCATCTGGGCCACTCCTTCATCTCCGCAGGATCCATTCAAAGTTAAGTCCCAGTTGAAGGCAATGGGTTGACATAGCCTCAGTGTGATTGTCAAGGCTCCAATGTAGAACAGGCATACAAGGAGGACACAGAACCAGGCAGATCGTCGGAACCAAACCGTACAGCCAAACACCTCGATATAGAGTAGAAGGATCGCCAAACGGAAAGCGCAGATGGAGACGCCCCACAAGAATTGCGAAGCGAAGAATGACTAGAGGAGACGGCTTCAATCAGTCCTCTATTCAAGGACAGAGACTGAAAATTTATACTTACTTTCAAACCCACGATCATTTCCGAGCCGCTCACATCATAGACATGTTGTCCAATCCCACCATTGACTGTCCCAATCGCCAGAGTAATGCTGTACCCAATCAACGTAATCTACAATGTTACTTGGCGTTAGCAGGGCATTCCCCAGAGTAATGCAGCGATGTCACAGGTCATACCAAAGAGAGGACGCAGATAAAGTCATGAGACTTAATCGTCGTTCTTTTAATGTGTATTCCCCAAAAGCGGAACAAAACGCTTAGGAGTGCGAGGATATTTAGTATCACAAACGAGACAACCAGCTTGACGTTCTGGGCATTTCGGATATTAGTATTGCCTGACATTTTGGCGGAGTGTCACATGAGGTTAAGTGAGATTGAGCCTTCTGTGATAGCTACAACGGCAGGGTTTGGCTGGGGAGAAAGGCACTGAAAAGGCACTGGGGGAGAGCTCCAGCATTAATAAACTGCAGTCATGCACATGGAAGCGATGTTCCGTCCAATCGCTTCGTTCACTGCCCAGTTGGCTTACTAAGAGGAAGCCGTTTCTGGAAGAGCGTCGAGATCCTGGTTCGAGTCAGCCGGCAGCACAGTCAGCGTTTGCTGCATTCTGCATGTACGCCAGTACTTTAGGAAACATTGAGAAATATAACTCTATAAGGAAACCAGTGGACTTTGAGTGTTGCAGACTGTGTTACACGAAGTGCGTAATTTGACTAGATAGATCCGACTAAGATACGGGACGAGTGGGGTAAGGGGGCAGCCCGCATGTCTATTTTAAGAATATGCTGTTGGCGTAGTGTGTCTTGGCTTGCTAATGCTGATGGGAGATTTCTGTTGATTATCCGTTGTTAGTACGACCATGGGGGCCACGGGTACCACAGCGCCCAGGCGGGGGCCATGAGTATCATGGTGGGGGCAGCGAGTGTGTGTTATAGTAGGTTCGCGCTGGCATGAACCTAGTGATCAATTAAAACACGGTGTGAAAGGAGACCAGGGTCCTAGCAGCAGGCTGGGTGTGGCTTTTAGTTGCTAATCTTGATGTACTGCCACCCAGTATTCACAGGATACTCCGCTAGGACTAGGGTATTTGTATTCCTAACTATTAGCCAGGATGTAGTTAGTGCTTAAAACATTACTACTTTAACGGGAGCTACATTCATTACTAAGATATAAAGATACCTTGATTTAGACCTTCATATATGTATGGGGGATTGGAAACGCAACCGCTTAGACCTTCATATTCTTTTAAGACACTCTTTCACTTTAAACATTGATCTTCTTATCCTTTTCTATTAGTACTTAACTTATAACTCCCTCATAGACATCTTAACTATTACTTTTACTCTAGTAATAAACTCTATTTCCTTCACACTTAGATCTTCTACTATAGTAGGCCTTAAAAAGTCTTATAATACTTAAAATTTCTAACCCTTACTTTTAAGATAGTACTTAAATAACTAGCCTCACACTTATCTATAAATAGTATAATTATAATATAATTTATTAATACTAATTAATTAATTATAAAATATTTTATTATATTAAAATTAAAATCTATTAAATTCTTATATAAGTTTAAAAACTAATATACTTTTTAAATACTAAAGGTTTATAAAGATTTATATAATTAACTAATATAAATAAAAATAAAATTAAAATATCCTTATAAAGTTTAAAATTTAAGAATTATTATATAAAAAGTAGAGTATTTTAAATATTTTCTTTAAGGTATTATAAAAGATTTAAGAAAAAAAGGAGTTTTTTAAAATTTAGAAAAAAAGGAATTATAACTTGTTAGTGGGCTTATAGGGGGTCTTTAGGGCTAAATTCCTTAATAATTTTTAAATTCTTAAGAAACTCTTATTTTAAACTTATTTAATATCTTAAAATAAATAATTAGAAATTTAAACTTTTTAATATATAAACTATTACTTAAGAAGTTTATTTTATAAAAGTTTTAAAATTTTTAAAAAATCTTCTTATATAGAAACTTTAAGTTAGACTAGGTGAGTTTGTGTGGGGAATGCTAAATGTTATAAGACTTTTTGAGGCCCACTGTAGTCTCCTTAGCATTTTAGCTAACCATAGTGTCTTTATTAGAGGGGAATGGCATCTATGGGCACCAACTATAATTCTTATCCACTTTATCATTTTAGTCCTTAGGCCGTTAATATCCGCTTCTTATATATTAGTTCCGCTTTTTAAGGCGCTTGTTATCTTTTATAAGTTATTTTCTTTCTACCTCATTAGCCTTTGTAGTAGTATATCTGTGTATCAGCTGCTCTTTCACCGTCTTCGACAATTTCCAGGGCCGCCTTTGGCTGGCCTGAGCAAGCTTTAGCACGTGTATCAAAGTCGAGACTCCCGGAACCACGCTGTTATTGATGACTTACACAACAAATACGGCACATTTGTGCGCACGGGTAAGAGCTTAACAAGAACGCGATGTGTCGAGCGAGTGCACTTGCTAATATTATTAAAAGGTCCCGAGGAGATTACCGTATTCCACCCTCGCATCTTGGAGATCATGGACGGGCCAATAAACCAAAACATCCGGGCTGAGTGGTATGATCTCATTCATCCACTAACATCCCCGGTGTTCTCCCGTTCTCACGAAGATCATCGAACCCGACGCCGCATATGGAATCAGGCGTTGTCAACACAAGGTGTGAAACTTCTTTCACGTGTCCCCCCATATATATCAAATGTATGTATGGAGGATTAGACACGAAACCACAACCACCACTTCCCTCTCGTGGAACAAACCAAGTGACTAATAAACACTTCAGCTCTTTCCGAGTATCTTCCACGAATTCTTTCGCAGATCG
Organism: Diaporthe ampelina; assembly: GCA_023522825.1. Lineage (NCBI taxonomy): Eukaryota > Fungi > Ascomycota > Sordariomycetes > Diaporthales > Diaporthaceae > Diaporthe > Diaporthe ampelina. Next base: position 11,831 of record JAMFTM010000186.1, read on the forward strand.
AAGTACTTCAGGACACAATTGCATCTTTTGGCAGTTCACCCGTCCCCGTAAACGGCGTCATGCTGTGGTTTTCGTTCGACTCTATGGGCGAATTTGCATTTAACCACAGTTTCAATGATGAAGACGGGTGCGTGGCACGAGGTGATCAAACAGCAACGAGCGGGCCTCTCTATTCTAGGTTCCTGGAATCCAGCCGTGTGAGCCATGCGTTTGGGTTTCACTTTCGCCCCCTTCTTGCCGCCAATCAGCGATTTCATCAACATGATAACCTTCTGCGAGCGACACATTGATGAGCGGATGAACGTATTTGGCAGACTTTCTTTCACCTTGTTGTAGATCACTCGTTGTTAATCTCTCTCATTCAGGTGACTCCGGACCAGCCTGACATCGCAGGCTGGCTGATCAAAGACTTTGAGTCTGAAAAGTCGGACACATCTCCGAAGGCCAAGAGGAACCTGTTAGTTGGTAATGCTGCTTCTGTGATTGTGGGTGGCAGGTATGTAACTCTTATATTTCTATTCACAATGGCCACAGCTTCCCCGGATAACCAGTGCTGACTGAGATCTTTATAACAGCGATACTATTGGCTCGAGTCTCATTATTCTTTTCTATTTCCTGGCTCGGTACCCCGCACATGCTGAGTCTGTCTTTGAAGAACTCAGACACGTTGATATTTTCGATGCAGTAATACTTGCGAACTTGCCTCTATTGAACGGTTTTATCAACGAGACAATGCGGCTCATACCGGCTGCCTTAACCATGGGCACTCGGATCACCCCTCCTGAAGGCATATAGATTGACGACACCTAGATACCAGGAAATGTCACGATTGCAGGCCCACGTTACACCATATTTCGGAGTAAGTATTGGACTACGTTTCCTTATGGAAATATTATTTGCTTTCATTGCGATTCCTCAGGCACATATCAGAATTTCCGACTAGTTTGCGTCTTCGATCTCTAATGCCATGTAGTGGAAAGCGTCTTCAGAGAACCCTTGTCCTTCATACCAGGAAGGTGGCATAGCCGTCCCGACTCATTAGAGACAAAGAAGCTTTTGCACCATTTGGACTTGGTAAGTAGGATCACACTCAGTCTCTACTCAAAATGATGTTCTAACAGTCTGCTTTAACAGGCCGCCGCGTGTGTGTCGGCAAAGGTTCAGCTTTAACGCAGATGCGCCTTGTTTGTGCAAGGTTACTGTCACAATATCAGACCCATTTTGCCTCAGGCATAGATCTTGATGCGGTGGAGCGAGACATGCGAGATCAAATGACTGCCCAAGTAGGAAAGGTGGATTTGGTATTCAAGCCTCGGGAGTAGCAAATCAATGACTATATTTGTACAATCAGAATGATGACACTAGGACTATATAGTCGTCTTCATCGCCACATCTAGGCAGTCTTCCTTATTAATCTTACCTCTTACTTCTGCTCTATCATCTTGGTAAATAGAGATAGCATCCTAAAGACAAACCTCTGTAGTGTTGTGTAAAGACCCCCAAGCTAAAAGACCATAGTTCTAAGTCACAGCACTTGAGACTTTTAAACGCTGGGTCTTGAGCGTTTACGACTATATGAAGGCGCTGCGTATGGCTCAGGCTATATATAGAATAGAAATGGAACTAGTTAAAAATATAGGGAGGATATAAGCGATAATATTATTGAACTGTTAATGTTATAGTAATGGCATTATATTTCTTTATTCAACGCTGGGTCTTTATTCGTTTACCACTATATAAGGGGACCGTATACCTCCGCGATGTGTACAGTTTAAGAACGCAAGCGGTAATGCTATAGTAAATGAGTTCGAGAAACCTTGGAATTACCATCTCGGGGGCCCAGATTTACCCATGGGATGGTTCAGCTCAAACCATGATTCGTGGGTAGGCGCAGCTCGGAGCCGCTCCTCCATCTCATCCTTCTCTCGCTCCTCCTCCATTTTCGCCATCTCCTCAACCGGGTCCATCCAGATTCTGACGAAGTCAAAGAATGCTGGCGCAGTAGTCGGGGGACCCCCAGGGCTTTTACTGAACACCATGTCGCGAGAGACCCTTAACTTCAGGTAATTGTCGCTGATGAACTGGAAGGACAATTCATATCTTCGGTCCATGCTCTTCACCTTCAGAGGTTTCCAGCTCGCGTTGGTGCGAGGGCGAAACAGACCGAGTTCGACTTGGACATTGTCATCGAGATCCAACCACCCAGACAAAAAGCCAGATTTATCGTCGTGTTTTAGTTGGTTAACATCAGACTCCTCCGGCTCGTAGAACGCGACGCGCTTGGGCGTCAAGGTATCGCTGTCGTAGAGATATTCAACGTGATCGCTGCAGAACAGGTCGAATTCCTGGTCTAGAAGTGGTCCGAGAGAAGTAACGTTGTTCTTTTCCTCAGCTTTCCTGAGAGATCTGTATGCGGCACGGACCTCATTCTCCTTGCTCTTCTCAAATTCTAATCGTTCCTCTTTCTTCTTTCGCTCCTGCAGCTTCTCACGCTTCCTCTGTTCGCGCTGTTCTTTCAGGTCGTAGTACCCGAGGTGGGTATCCGCCTCAGATCCGTCGTAGGATCTCTCCGACTTGTGGTCGTCGGAAAATTGCCCGCAGTCACACGCGTAATCATCGCCGCCGCACTTGCATCCCTGCTGGCTTTGCTCTTCTAGTTCCGAAAGGTCTTCATCAAAGTCACGGGGATCTTTGAATTCGTCGAAGTAGCTGGTTTCCCATCTGAGTTTCAGGACTCGGTAATACCATGAAGGGAGCGTTCTTCTAGTATAAGTACGGCGTGCCTTTTTAACGCGGGAGGCCCGAGGCTGCAGGGGATCGGACCGCTTTGCCCTTTTGCCCATTGCTCGTGTAAGGATTGGTATTGTTCGAAAGTTTAGAATGTGTTAGATTCAAATGTGCTTGTTTGTTGTACGCTCAAATTGTAGATAAGTGGGAAAAACAGAAAAAAAAAAAAAAAAGAAAGAGGAGCCTCCCAGGCCCTTCTTATAGGGACGAAAGGATGGCGAGCATGAAGCAAGGGATTTTAGCTCCGCCGGGGAGTGGCAGATTTTGGACTCAGTAACGATTAGATCGACCATTCCAGACCGACCGGAGATTACGTTCCCGCAATAGTCCATGCTACTGGTACATCGCGGCAGGTCGCGTTGCGTCCGCTTAGCGTGAATAAGCAGGGTATTTCTACCTGACTATTGAAGCAAATCATTCTCAACTAGAATTACATTCTCAAATAACCCTCCTCTTTCACCATTCCTAGACAATCCCCCAAAGACCGCCAGTTAAGAGGCAAAATAGCGCTGAGAATCGCACAGCTCGCCTTCAATCTCGTCATTAATGATGTTCAGAAGAGCGTCCCCATGTTCGTGTATATCCCATTGGAAAAGTCTAAAATTGTAACGGCCTCCATATTCCTGACCATTCCTCTACCCAGATAGATAGCCTCGAGCCCATACCACGCAGCCGTGCCTGACCCACCCCAGCCTCGGGTAGTTGCTCTTGATGCTCGACTCTTGACGCCTGAGGTTTTGCTCCGCTAATAAGCGTGTCAAGAGTGCAAGAAAGAATGCTACCCGGCCACTCCAAGCCCAATCTTGTACACCTTGTCGCCACGCACCCGCCTTCCCCACCTATCACGCTGCGTGTCTCCTCATTGGTTCGTCGATTGCTCCACACTGGCAACGTCTTGCCCGCCCGCGGCCAGCCAGCGGTTCTGCCTACTTATTAGACACCTCGACTCAACCACGATGCAGCTGCTGCATCTCCCCCCGGAGATCCTTGTGACTATCCTGAACTTTGTCGGTCCAGACCACTTCCGTAAGCATGCCGGGTGTCTTGGTATCTCCAAAGCGTGGTACAGGTTCGCCAGGCCAGTGCTCCTAAGCTGCATCCACCTGTCGACCTCAACACTGCGATCTGGACTGCTTCGGGCCCTTCGAGACCCAGGGACCCTGGCTGCTACTCAGCGGCACACTACTGCCGTCACCCTCTGCCTTGATCCACCGAGCCCGAGCCCCGACGAGTCCCGCGACGAACAGCATGTCGGGCATGTCCTCTATCCCGGCTCTGGCCTCACGCAGGTCGCAACAGACCTCGTGGAGCTCGGGAGTGTGCTGTGTGGATTCACGCAGCTTCGGTCTCTGCGCATCCATCCAGGACAAGACGAGCTTCGGCTTGAGATTCACGTCTTGGCAGGTCTTGTCTCGCAGCTGCGGAGACTGACTTCACTTGACATCGACTTGGCAAATGTCGAGTACATGGAGACGGAGATCCCTGCCCACATGTGCACGTCAATCAGCGCCTTGATGCCGTCGCTCGTCAGTCTACGCTGCCGACTACCGTACCTGGTAAGAACGTTTCTGAAATCCCGGAACGCATCACCACTCTCAAGGTCAGCAGCAATGGGAAGGCTAACACGAGACAATCAGTGTGAGCAGATCTTGGGGCTTCCACCCGAGAATGGCCAGCCTGTCCCCCACAGCACCGGAATAAGCAATGAGGGCTCCCTACAGCTCCCGCTCAAGGAGCTCATCGTGAACACCAGTATATCGGAGTGGTCGCCCAGAGTGACGGGATACGCGTTCACAAAGCACTGCGATCGGCTCTATGAGCGTTTATACCCGATCGACGGCCCCTCACGCAGCCGACTTCAGTCGCGCATGTCGTCGCTTACATCTCAGTGCCCCAACCTCACGCTGGTCAGGCTTATATCTCACCAAGTGCCATCTCTCGACTGGTGCGCGCTCGACGCCCTCAGTGGAAACAAGCTGTGGATGCCGCCAGGGTCTCCTTGGGATGCCGATGGAGAGGTGATCGACGAGGTCGATGAGCAAGATGGTGGTGACTCAGAGAATGATCTATTCAACTCGGGATCAGAGTCCTCGTCCTCACTATGAGTTTCGTTGGACGGAAATGCGGTGGTCCAGTAAGTGACTGAGCATGTCCTAGGTTTGTACGCAATCCATTTATAGCTAAGCGAGTGTTGTAACAGTGCCTGTTTCCAAATCTACCAGCGATTCCAAAACAGCCCCATTCCCAAGTCATCCCAGCGTGCCATATTCACCGGCCAGCGGTGTCAAGCTGCAAGTTGCCGTGGCGCGCCTGGCTGTCCACAAAGGCTGTCATCCTGCTTCTGTCTCGCAGGGCCCGGCGGCGGCAACGGGTCCCGCCTGCGTGGCAAATGATAGCCGCCAACTGTGTTTATTCAAAGTCAGCGTCTTTGCAACCACCACCACCATGGTTCATTCCTGACGCGGCTCGCAGTCTCGTAAGCTTACCTGAATGCCAACTGCGTTTGCCTAATTTGGACAATGGCAGTAGTTGCAGTTGCAGGGGGGCATGTAGTGCAACTTCTGGCCGCAGGACCAGCAGTCCGGGAACGTCACCACCCCCCTGACTATCTTCTGCTTGCCCCCTCCGCCGCCTCTGCCGCCGCCGCCGCCGCCTCCGCCTCCACGACGGCCGCCGCCTCCGGAGCTACCGCCACCACCACCACCGCTGCCGCCGCCGCCGCCGCCGCTACTACCCTTGGTGCGTGAACCTCCGCTGTGCCCGCTCGTGGAATTGTGTCCTGGCATTGTTGATGACTCGAGACGTGGATGACAAGTGGAGGAAAGTTAATGCTTGGTTGATTATTGAAGATGTGGTCGAAAGACAGCGAGGTGGACTTTGATGATGAGAGAAGAGAATTGTTTGGTTTCTAGTTTCTCTTTGCAAACGTGGATATACCTTTGGCTTCTTATACCTGGCTGGCTACCTGTTGTTCTGGTGTGACCAGGCTAAACCACACGGCAGCCCTTCTAGGCCACACTTCTTTGGACCCCCTCTTGTGTCGTGGGTAGATCCTGCCATATGGCCGTACGGCTGTTTTCAGGATGATGGCTTAGCAAGATTGCTTTCTTTTTTTACTTTAAAACACATCAAGCCTGATTGTTGTTGACTTTGAGAACCAACAAGGCAGGCCTCAAACTGGCTATGGCTCTTGATTCCGGCCGTGGGAGGAGGCGTTGTGTCTAAGAATATTTACAGTCGCTCTAATAACCCCTATATAAACCAGGGACCACCCTTGGTGTTGACACAACCCCCTTCGTGCTCCTCGTACCAAGACAGGTGGCAAGGCTCTGCCGAAAACATGGCGACGAGGTCGGCGACCCAGCCAACAGCACGTCACATCAAACCAAGTCGTCGTCCAACATCACAAAAATGGCACCTGGTTGGTGGCGTTGGTGGTGATCCTGATCTTGTATTGGGTCCAAAAACAATAGCCTACGGCGCACGGTCGATGCTACATGTTTGAAAAAAGTTAGCCAGACAGCAGGCCCAATGGTATTTCCGCTACTAAATTTGGAAATAGCAATGGTGATGTAGACGAGGCAGCAAGGACCAGGCATAGTCAGGAAGGCTTGAGATGAGCGCGGGTGGATGCGTTGGGAGTGACTGTTGGTTGATGTCGACCAGTAAGAAAACGGAGGCTGGGCCGAAAGAGAGCGCTAAAGTCACGGCGCTGAGAGCTGCTCCAAGCACCTGTGCAAATCCGGCAGTGACCCATGCATATGGTTCTTTTGAGGCAGACCCGACAGAATTCCCCCAAAGACTGACGGAACTCAAGAATCATCTGGTTGCATTCGATAGCGATTCGCAGCGAGTTTTGACAAGCGGGCCGTGATTTGTGAGGACGTGGGCGTTGCAGTCGCCCATTCCCGGTGCCTCTCACCTTTACGTTAAGCTATAATAAAGAGTGGCTGCACGAATATAAAAGGCAGGGGTTGTCCGCTCGGCAAGGGCTATAATAGAGTTCTGGGCTTTCCACACCTTGCATCACCCCCATCCCCACAAGGCAAGCAGACACGCCCTCGACCACCAGACGCACACTTCACCCCATGGTGCAATCCAAGCCCAGCGAGAGCTGGGGTGGCCTGGACAGTCTGAACTCCACCTCGGGCCAGCTGTACGAGCAGATCCGGCACGTGCTGGACTCGGCCGACCTCCCGCACCTGGAGCGCCTGGCCCTGGCCGCCCGCAGGCGCGCCGACGCGCACCTCGATCAAACGGTCGCCTGCTCCATAGACCCCTCCGTATTCTCCTATGGCTTCAGCAGCGTGGTCTTCGAGGTCGCCTTCTCGGACGGCGCGTACTGGGTCGCAAAGGTGCGGCACGCGCCCCTGGACGACGACGACGACGACAACGACGAGGTCGTCTACGCGCTGAGCGAGATCGCGACCATGAGGCTGGTTAGGGAGCGGACGACTATCCCCGTCCCACGCGTGTTTGGGCACCAGATGCGGCCGTCGGGGGGGGAGGGTGAGTTCGGGTTCCCGTTCATCCTGATGGAGTTTATGCCGGGGCGGGACGTCGGGGGCCCACTCGCGCGGGACGTCCCGGTAGAGTTCCTGCCCAAGGTTGCCGGGCAGCTGGCGGACGTCCTGTCCCAGCTGGAGAGCAGGCTTTCTTTCCCGAGTATGGGTATACTGTGGTGCGGCGACGACTGTGAGGCGCCGCCCGAGATTATCCCCCTGCCTTCTAAAGACTATAACGACTCCCTCGACAATTCTAGCTCGCCACAGACGTCGCTGGAGTGGTTCTACAACCAGAGGCAAGAGGAGAATAAGGAGGTCATACAGAATCACCCAGACGACCCGGAGTGGAATACTGCCTGCTGGGTTCTTAAAGACGCCCTGTCCCATATCATCACCGGGGACAGGGTCCGTGGGCCATTTCCGCTCTGCCACATGGACTTCCACCATGGAAATCTCCTCTTTGACGAAGAGTTCAACCTCACGGGCATTATAGACTGGGGTATGGCGCAGACGGTGCCCCTGGAGCGCCTGGCCGTGTCGCCAGAGTTTGTAGCCGGCCAGTTTTTCCCGCAGGAGCACAAGGACGGTGTCGCCAGGCTCTTGGGCTTCATGAGGGAGTCCCTGCGGGACATGCAGCAGGACTCGAGGTCTGGAGGGGCCACCGGTGGCCACGACCGGGCGATTCCTAAGCGCCGCTGTGGTCGCGACGCTGATGAGGAAGTTGAAGAAGATGACGCGGGTGGGGATGGGGCCGGTCTGCACGGCGCTGAGCAGACCACACTTGCTGACATTTTCGGGACGGTGCAAGCCGAGATCGCAAACAGGTGCGCGCTCAGCAACCCGCGTGTGGCCTTGCCGTACGGCCGGGCGGTTCAGGAGCTTGTCTACGGTCAGCATGTCTCGTGGGAGCAAATGGTGCTAGCCTTTGGCGAAAAGAAATTGCATTGATAAGGCCTATCCTTTTTCAACTGTTCAAGACTTGTTGCTAGCCAGACCTGTAGTGTCTTTTTTAGAAGTATAAAAGGCCAGTCTTTATTGCCGTATTTGAGGATGTAGAAATGAAGATTTTGTTAGAAATTGACACGTCACGAAAAATAGCTGAGTCACTAAAGGATAGTATTAATGCGCATTACTTGAATTTCCTGTTGCTCGAATTATCCAAAACACAGGTTTTGGTACCACAAGTTTATGTAAAACATGGTAATGATCCCATTCCCTGATAAATACCTTGCCCGTCTTTCAGCCGGGACCATATCCTCCCGCAAGCTATGGCCTAATCTGATTCAACATGACCTCCGCTAGAGCGGGATCCCAGTGCGAGTGGAAGAGACTCCACTTATAGTCGTCGACACTTATATAGGTGTCTACCATAATGGGGCAGCCGGCCTCGTCGGTCTCAGGTCCCGGTGACCCGTCATTATAGAGAGGGCGGAGATCCAACTCGGAGTTTCCACGAAACTATCCCCACGCCATGCCCGGCCAGCGCCCCCGGATGTCTTTTCGCACCAGCGGTGACCCCAGCTTCTCGGTATAGTCCGCATCTCTTCCTCTCTTCACGACGACAAGTAGTTCCTTCTCCTTCTCACCAGGCGCTATTAGCACTACATCCCGTTTAAAATCATACTTTTTCCTAGCCTCTATAACTTAGCCTATAAAGGCCTAATAACTATCTAACCTAAAAAGAAAAAGGCTATTTTCTACTATATTACTTAACTAATATATAATAATAGACGCCTCTAACCTATTATAACTTATTAGCCCTTTACTCTAAGTTTATAATTATAATATATATAATATCTTAGTCTTATATTATTATATCTTATTATACTTTAAAATTTTAAGTATTTTAAAGTTTTAAAATAAGTAATAAAACTCTTCTTACCTATTATTATAAATTATTAAATTATTTAACTTATAATATTAAAATACTTTATTATAATAATTAAGAATAATAAACTTACTTCTTATATTTTAAAGAATATTACTAATATTTATATTAAGTTTTATAATAAAAAGAAGATAATAAAATAATAAGGAAATTTAATTTAATATTATTTTAAAAGTAAAATTTTATAACCTTTATATAATTTATAATTATTATAACTTAATTAAGATAGTCTTTATAATTTATAATAAAAGAAGGCTTAAATTATTTATAAAGAATTATTAATTTAAAGTTATAATTACTTAAAAAATAATATAAAAGGAGTAATAAAACTATAATTTATTATTATAAAAAATATAATAACTATTTAAATTAATAAAATAAGCTTAATATATAAACCTACTAGTTAGGTCTTATAAGTATTTAATTTATAACCCTAATAATTCCCCCCCTTTTAAAAAAGAAGGAGTTAAATTATATTATTAGTTAGGGTTAAACTTATAACTTTATTAGTAACTATCTAAATAATACTTTTTAAGCTCTTATAAGGATAACTCTTAAGACTTATTATTATATTAGGGGCCTTAAAACTTTAAGTTATAATAGTTTTTATATTACTTAATAATTTATATAATTAGTACCTTATATAAATATTTTAATTAATTATTTTATTCTTTTTATTTATTAGGATAATTAATATTCTACTATTATTTTATTATAATTTTACCTTTAAATATATTATTATTATTAGAATTATTATTATTATATTTATAAAATATATTATTATTATTAGAATTATTATTATTATATTTATAAAATATATTATAATTAATAATATTATTTACTTTCTCCCTAATAATAAATTATAATATAATAACTTTATTTTAAGTAAATATTTTTATTATATATATACTACTATTATATTTATATTTACTATATTAATATTATTAGTTATATTATATAAGTTTATTATTATTTTTATAATTAGAAACTTTAGTCTTATATAATTATATATTTAATTAATTTTATAATTAATATAGAAATTTAATATTTTTAGAATAAGTAATATAATAAGTTTATAATATTATTAGTATATATTTAAAATTACTAATTATAAATTACTTAAAGTTAGGGTTTTAACCTTTTTAATATACTTAATATAAGAATTTCTTTTACTTTTTACTCCTCTTTATTATTAATAATTTTACTATTAAGTTATAAAGGATCTTATTTAAGGAGAAGGTTTTTTAAATTAAGTTATAATTAGTTAAATATAAATATCTTATATTTATATTAGCTTTAAGGAACTTTAAGCTTAAAGGAGTAATATAAGTTATTATTTATAATATAATAAGATTATTAAATAAGGGGGTTTTTAAGCTTCTTATATAAATAATTAGTAATTTAAGTTTTTTTAATAATAAAAATATAATTACTTATATTAAAATTAGGCTTATAATAATATTAATTTACTTATTTAATTATATATTTTTAAACTTATTATATTATTATTTAAGTTTTATTAATATAACTTTATAATATATAAATTATATATTAGGTATTATATTAAGATAGTTTTTTTTAAAAAGAGTTAATATCTTTTCTTTTAATTTAATATTCTTAGTTAAAAAGTAAATTAAGTATAAAACTTATATAAATCTTAAAAAGAAAAAGTTTATTTAGAGAGTTATATAATAAATATATTTAAATAAAGTTTAAGATTAATATTATATTAATTTAATTATCTTAGTAGTTATTTATAAATATATATAATTATTAGTTAATTTATTAGAAAAGGTTTTTAATTTATTTTTAAAATTAAAAATATTTTATAATAAATAACTTTTATTATATACTTATAATATAATATAGCTTATTAATAAAAAATAAGATAAATTATATAATAAATAAGTTTAAATAAAGTTTAGAGCTAATATTATATTAATTTAATTATTTTAGTAATAATTTATAAATATATATAATTATTAGTTAATTTATTAGAGAAGGTTCTTAATTCTTTTTTAAAATTAGGAATATCTTATAATAAATAACTTTTATTATATATTTATAATATAATATAACTTATTAGTAAAAATAAAGATAAATTATAAGCTATAATTAGAAATAATAAATTTTAAAAAGTTAAATATTTAAAATAGTTTCTTATAATAAAAATAAGTAATTTATATAATTATATAAATATTTTTATAAGAAATATATTAAAATATTTTAAATAAATAATTAATTATTATTAATAGGTTATTAGATTTTATTTTATCTTTTAATATATTTTTAAAGTTAATAATAAGATATTATTATAATTAAAAAAGTATTAATAAAAGTTAAAATAATTTTAATATCTTATTATAAAAATACTTTAAAAAGTAATATAAGTAATTAATAATAAATTAAATAATATTTATTTTTAAACTTAATTATTAATATTAATATTATAAAAATTTAATAATTTTATTTTATTTAAAATATATAATTATAAAATATAATTAAATATTTTTAATAAGTTTAATATATAACTTATAATAATTTAAAATTAAAAATTTATTATAAAAAGTAATATATTAATTATTAATAAATTTTTAATTTAAAAAGCTTCTCTTAATTAAATTATAATAATTATATAAGGTAGGTATAGGTTAAGGGTTATAATTTTTTTCTAACTTCCCAAGCTATAAACTCTACCCTATTTAGTTCTAACTAACTCCTCTACCACCTTTATATACTACTAGTATAAAAACCTTCTACTTAACTATTAACTACTATATTATTTTTAAACCCCCTATTATATTAAGAACTTACTTTATTCTTACTTTATAAACCTAAATAAATTTAAAATTAGCCTTTTTTATATATTATTATAACCTTAAGTATATTTAATATAAATATAGTAGATAGAATATTATATATATTCTTATTATAATATTCACTACCTTTATATATTAAGGGTATAAAAAAATAATATTTAAATATTAACTATTATAAGAACTTAAAATATTTTACTATTTTAACTAAGAAATAAATAGAAGTTATATATTATAGACTAAATAATAATTAAATCTAATTAAAAGATAATAGAAATAAAAGATTTTATAATTAGTTAATATTTAGGCTACTAGGAAGGTAAATATAGGCCCTAATAATTAAAGATAATATTATAACTTAAAAATTATATTATATACTACTAATTATATTTATATTATTTATATTATTAATAATAATAAGAATAATATAAGTTTTAAATAATTAAATATATATAAGAAAGTAAATCTTTATTTAGAAACTAACTAATATAAATAAAAGTAATATTATAATTTATATTAATACTTATAATATAAATATCTAAAAGCTTATTTATAGGCTTTTTAATAATTTAAAAAAGTTAAAAGGTCTTCTAATTAGCCTTAAATAGTAATAAATAGGAGGAAATAGGTAATAAATATAAGGGTTATAATATAAGATAGACTAGGAGCTTAATAGATACTATAAGGTTATAATTAATATATAGGCCTTAGAATACTAAATATAGGAGTATAAACTAACCTCTATTAGTAAATCTAACCTTATTATAATTAATATAATTATAGGTTATTAGTATAGCCTAATTAGAAGTTTTATTACTAATAAATCTAAAGCCTATAGTTTAATTTATAGCTAAATTAACTTAAAAGAAAAAAGAAATAAAAGATAAGAATATTACTTAAAATTAAGGTCTTTAAGAAGGTAGGTACTAGTCCTAATAAGGATAATCCTATAACTAAAAAATTTAAATTTAAAATTACTAACCTAATTATTCTTTATATCCTCTATTATATAAATAATAATAGATAAAATATATATATTATCTACTATAATCTTAGAAATTAATACTAATAATAAAGTAGGAGACTATTTAGAAGCTAGCTAATATAAAGGGTAGTAATATTACTATTTATATTTATACTTATAATATATATTCTTAGGGGTTTCTTAAAATAATTATAAAGGAGTTAAAGAGGTTATAGAGTATTCTAATTACCTCTTATAATAATAAATAGGAGGAGATATATAATAAATATAAAAAGTATAATAAGGAAGCCTCTTATATATTTAATAAATATTATAAGGTTTTTAATATAGAGAATTTAGGGTATTATTTTTATATATCTATTAAAGTTAAATATTCTAAGTAATTATAAAGAATTAAAGTAGAATCTATAATACCTAATATTAAGAAGTACCTTTTTTTTTATATCTAATTAGAATTAAATAGGTAATAATACTACTATATAAATAAGTTTTAATACTTTAGGTCCTCTAATCTTTTATACTTAAAAAGGATATAAATTATTATAATAAATAAATAGTAAACTACTCTTTATTAATAAGCTTAACTACCTAAGTATATTTTATTTAAAGTAATTATATATTATTAGTATAATTTAACCTAAATATTTATTATTTATATTTTTAAAGCCTATATATTTTAACTTATAATTAAATTAAATTTAGAAATAAAAAATATTAAAGATAAGAATATTATTTAAAATATAAGTCTTTAAGAAGGTAGATAAAGAATTCTAATATATATAACTACTTAACTAAAGAATATAAGTTTATAATTATTAACCTAATTATCTTTTTAGTTATTTATAATAGAAAGGGTAATAAGAATAATATATATAAGATTTAATATAATATATAAGATTAGTACTAATAATAGAAAAAGGAGACTATATAGAAGCTAATTAATATATATAGTAATAATATTATTATTTACTTTTAGCTTTATAATATAAATACTAATAGGGTCCTTTTAAATAATATTAGACTTTTTAATAATAATTAGGGTAATTAGAACTTATAGTTTTAAGCTTAATTAAAAAAAAATTTTCTTACTTTAAGGAAATATTATTTCTATAAGAGTTATTTTATCTACTTCCCCTAACTAAGCTAAACTATAAAATTCTAAAAGTATAAGTATTAGTAATATTTAGGTAAAATTATAAATTATTAACTATACTTATAGTTTCTATCTTAACTTATATATAATAAGATAACCTAGCTAAATAAAGGAGAATTATAATATATAATATTAGAAAGCTACTATTACTTTAATTAATAGTTATACTTTATATAACTTTATTTTTATTTAATATAACTTTTTTATATAAAATTATTATAAAAATTTATTTAGCTAAAATTAAGATAATTATTAATTAGGCTTAAATTAGTACTTATATATAAGGCCCTTAACCTTATTAAGTAAGCTTATAATTATAGTTAAAATAGATAAGTAATATAACTATATTTTATTTATAAATTATTATATATAATTAGATATAGGAATTATAAAAGCCTTTTATTATAAAAAGAATTATATATCTTATAATAGTTTATATTAACTTACTTTAATAAATTTTCTATTATTTTAAGAATTTACCTTTTAATTTACTAAACTATACTTATTTATAGGCTAATTATCTTAGGTAGAAACCCTAAAATATAATATAAAGGCCTTACTACCTTAGGCCTTTTAATTATAAGTATATAGTATAATAATATTAGAGTATTAAGGTAATCTTTAAATAATAAGCCTAAGGCTTAGAAAGTAGAATTAGATTAACTACTAGTTAAAATATAATTCTTATCTACCTTATAAACTATTATATAACTTTATATAGCCCTAAATTACCTTAATTATTTTTTTAACCTATTTACCTACTAATATTATTAGATATATATAAATTTTAAATATATTTATTATTAATATAACTATTTTTTAAAGTATTTTATTCCTAATAGTATTAATATTAGAAATAGGATACTTATTATAATTAACCTTTTAGAAATTAGTATTATATTTTATATTTATTTTTTAATTTAATATCTTAGTAATTCTACCTTAGAATTCTAATAATATTATTATATTAAGAATTAGGATTAGTATTAGGTTTTATTATAAATAGGGGTTAAATAATTTAACCCCTATTATTTTCTTAAAACTTAAGTAATAAGGTTTTAATAATATTAGATAAGAAAGAAAATTAAGAATAAATATTATAAAGTTATATTTAGATAAAGTAATAAGCTTTATTATTAATAAACTTATTAGGAAGGGAAGGCTATATACTTATTTAAAGTATTTTCCTTTTAGAGATTTTAAAGCTATTTCCCTTTAGTAATATTAGTAAAAATACTAATTAGATATTACTATTTCTTACCTTCTATTATCTTATTATTTTCTCTAAGTCCCCTTACTAACCTAAGATAAAGCTACTTATAAATAAAAGAGCTATATTAGGCTAAAAGCCTATAATAGCCTTATCCTATTAGCCTAATATTCTTTAAGAACTTTAATATACTAATATTATAAAACTTAATTTTAAAAATTATATAAATTAAAATATTAATCCTAATAAAATCCTATATACTAATATTTTATAATAAATATAATTATAAGTATTATTAGTTAAGAATTAATTATAAAGAAATTAAAGTATAAGAGGACTATTTTAAGTAATCCTTTTATTAGTATTTTAATATCTACCCTTTAAATTATAATATTTTAATAAGTATATAAGTTAGCTATTATTTAGAATTATAATAATACTAATATATAAACTAAAGGTATCTTAACTATTAACTAGCTTTATATAAGGAATATAAGGGGTTATTTAAGAAGTAATTATTATAATAATACTAGTATTAGAGCTAGCTAATAAGTAGCTTCTTACTTAATATATTCTAAGTTATTTACTTTTTAGGACTATAATAATACTAATATATAAATTAAAGGTATCTTAACTTTTAACTAACTTTATATAAGAGGTATAAGGGGTTATCTAAGGGATAATTATAATATTAATATTAGTATTAGAGCTAGCTAATAAGTAGCCTCTTACTTAATATATTTTAAGTTACTTACCTCTTAGGACTATAATAATATTAATATATAAACTAAAGGTATTTTAACTTCTAACTAACTTTAAATAAGGGGTATAAGGGGTTATTTAAAAGATAGTTATAATATTAATATTAGTATTAAAGTTATAATATATATATTTTCTTATAGATAATTTTTAAATTTTAGGCTATCTAATTATAATAATATAAGTAACTTAAGTATATTTATAAGTAAAATATCCTCTTTTTAAGTAACTTCTTTTAAGATTATTATTAATATAATAAATTATTTAGTAATATTTATAGCTAATAAGTATAATATATACTTAAATTATAAGATAAATATTAATAATTATAGAGATAATATTATTATATTTAGTAGTAAGTAATATATATTAGTTTTAATAAGTATTTTAAAGTAATTTTATTAAGAAAGTTATTAATTTAGGTAAGGTTTATAAAATAATTATTACTATTATATTAGTTATAACTTTAAATAAAATAATTATTATTAGTATAATTAGTAGAGCTAAGGCTATATACTTCTAGGTTAGCTAGTATATATTAACTAATATAAGTTTATCTCTATTTTTTATTTATCTAATAATTAAAGAAGATATTAAGATATAAGTCTAAATAGGAGAAAGTAAGGTAAATAACCTAGCTTATTATTTAGTAGTTATAGGAAAGATAGGCCTTATAATATACTCTTATAAAGCTTATACTTATTAGGAAGTTAAGTATTATATAATATCTAATAAATATAATAAATTAGATATTACTTATAATATATTATATAAGATACCTAAATATTATAAGGGTATATATAAGGAGATATATTTAGTTAGTATTAGTTTTAATTAAGTAGATAATATATTTTTAAAGTAGTTATAGGGTATATCTTATAATAAGATTTTTAACCTAAATATTATAAATTATTTATTTTTAAGTATTTACTTTAGTTATTAAAATATTATTATAGTATCTTAAGTTTACTTATATAAGGAAAATATTCCTAAAATATTCTTATATTTACCCTATATTAATATTAATAACTACTTCTTTATTATTTCTAATTTATAACCTTTTTAATATAATATATATTACTAACTAATTTTAGTATTAGAATGGAATATTAAGACTAATCTTTATTA
Source organism: Diaporthe ampelina (assembly GCA_023522825.1). Lineage (NCBI taxonomy): Eukaryota > Fungi > Ascomycota > Sordariomycetes > Diaporthales > Diaporthaceae > Diaporthe > Diaporthe ampelina. The sequence continues at coordinate 29,062 of JAMFTM010000186.1, forward strand.
TTAGATTGACCTCTATAAATATTTTTTCTATAATATTAAACTTTATAGTAGTAAGAACTTATTAGTTATATTTAAAAATATTCTTTAAATTTATTTTAGCTCTATATTAGGAATTAAAGATAATAAGGGTTTTATATATATATTATTTTTAAATACTTATAATTTAATAATTAAATTAAAATTTAATAAAAATAAGTTTTATTACTTATTTTATAAAGAGCTTAAGGTTTTATTTAAGTAATATATTATCCTAATAGTTACTACCTATAAGGGTAATATATTTATAAATTATAGTTTAGAATACTAGGAGGAGGTTATATTATTATTAATAATACTATAAGAAAATAGTAGATATATTTTATATTATAAGTAAATTTTACTAAAAGTAGAGAATATATTCCTTATATTAAATTTATTTCTTATAAATATTATAGTCTTTAAGGATTACCCCTATTTAAAAGATTTATTATTTTATATTAATATTAAGAATATTAAGTAATAATTTATAACTAATTAACTTAATTTAATTAAAATTATATTTATAACCTAAAAGGAAGAATATAAGAAATATTTTAACCTTAATATTAATATTAACTATATTACTATTAGTACTTATAATCCTTTATAATAATATATTAATATTAACTTTAAGTATTTTACTAATAACTTTAAAGATTACTTAAATATATATTATATATTCTTAGCTTATACTTATTATTAAAATAATATTATAACTTTTATTAGTAATAAAGTTAATAAGATCTTATTTTTTAATAAATAATATAAGTTAGCTATATTCTACTTAGGGGATATACCTATAAAGAGTATTTAAGGGGTTAGATCTACTTTAATTAAGGTAGAAGAGGAATTACCTCTACCTAAGGTAGAGGAGAGATTACCTTTATTTAAGATAGAAGAAGGATTATTTCTATTTAAGATAAAAGAGGAACTATCTTTATTTAAGGCTAAGGATAAATCTAGCCTATAATTTACCTTAGATAATATATCTAGGTTATTTACCTCTTATTTAGGTCTACTTTTTAAAGGTAAAAATAAAATTATATATTATCTTATTAACTAACTTTATAATAGCTATACTATTATAATAGAGCCCTCTAAGGTAAATAGTTTTAAGAAGTATAACTTTACTTATATTTAGTCCTACTATATTAGAAAGAAAGTATAAGTTAATAAGCCCTCTTATATCTTCTCTAATAATAAGATTATCTACCTTAAATATAGTAAAGATACCTTTCCTAATATATTTAACCTTTATATTAATAAATAGAATTAGGTTTAAGATATATTAAGGAATATTATTTATTAGTTTTATTAAAAGCTTAAAGTAGTTAAAAACTTAAAATACTTAATATACTCTTAGTACTTTGAAATTTATATTAATTTAAGTCTTAAATATAAAATTAAAGAATAAGAAAGAAAATACTTTAAATTTATTAGTAAATTTAACTAAATTAATTTATCTAATAAGTATAATATTAACTCTTTTAGCTTTATATATTATTTAGAATATTTAACTCCTCTTAGTTAAATATATTATATAATTAGTAGGGATATCTTCTTTATTATTAAGAAGAAAAGTTATTTAAGATTTATTAAATATAATATATATAAGATTTTATTAGTAATAAATTATATAGTTAGTTATTATTAGTAGTTATTTTATATTAAGGATAGGGTAATAATAATATATATTATACTTTTTTATTATTTATAGCTCTTTAATAAAATAATACTACTCTAATATATTTTCCTCCTTAATAGGGAAGTAGATTTAATATTAAGGTTAAATAAGACTCTAAGATTTAATTTATAAAAGACCTAATATAAAAGAGGCTTCTTCTTCTTCCTACTTAATATATTTAACTAGGTACTACTTAAATTAAATAATATAATCCTCTAGGCTATAATTAATAATTAGTATCTCCTATATTAGGTACTTTAATTAAAGTAAATAGATTATTAATAACTTATTAGTATTATTTTATTAAGATTATAATAAAAGCTCTTATTATATAATAATACCCTCCTATTAGAGATAAAGTAGATTATATTTAAAGTATTAGCCTATATACTATTTAGTTTATTTTATATTATTATAGTTAAAAAGCTTTTTAAGATAGATAATATAGGGTTAATAAGTATAATTAAGGAGGTAATTAAAAATAATAATTTTAAGTAATTTTTTACTAAAATTAGCTAGTTTATAATATAATATTAAATATTTAGTAATAGGTATTTATTAGTTAATATTTAATAGAATTAGGCTACTAGTGAATTTTAAATTAGTAGTAAATTATTTAAAGTTATTTAAGAATAAGTTAAATTTAATTATAAGAAATAGGTATATTTAGAATTTTATAAATAATATACTAAGATTTAAAAGTTACTTCTTATAGAGGAGATAAGTATAAGGTTTATAATTATATTTTAGTACTATTTCTTCTAGTCCTAAATAATTTTTATCTACTTAAACTACTTAAATAGGACCCTTATAAAGATTAATTATAAAGAGTAGAAGCTTTAGTTCTACTAGATAGATCTCTAGGATTTATAGCTTAATTTATATAATTTAAATAAGAGAAAATAGGTAGTTTATAAATTAGTTAGGGTTAGAAAATATATTAAAGATATAGTATTATATGAGAGGATAAGGCTATATTAAATGCCTAAAGCCCTCTAAGGTATTACTTTATAGGAAGAAGTTAAAAAGTTTTATTAGTTTTATTAGATTTAATATATTTAATTACTACCTAATTAAATAAATCCCTATTTTTCTTTAAATAGTTCTTATAGTACCCCCTTAGTATTAGTAATATTATTCTTATCTTAAGAGATTATACCTTTTATTATAAGAGCTTATATTTTAATTTCTATTCCTTTTAAAACTAAGATAGGTAGATTAATTACTTAACTAGCTTAATATAAGTAAGTATTATAATAACCCTTAGTTTCTTATATTAGATAAGATATAGATTATATATTATTATATAGTATAAAGTAGTCTTATAAGCTCTAATACTAATATAACTAATTAAAGAAGAAGGGTTTAGCTTAAATACTTAGGGTATTCTTTAAGCTTAGTTCTTAAGTTCTTAAAAATTTTATTTTCCTAGTATATTAAATCTCTTATAATTCTACTACTAGGTAGGACCCCTACCCCTAAAATAGGCTATTAATCTTATTTATATACTAAGGAAAAGTACTACTAAATAATTAGTGGGTATAACTCTATTAGTAGTATTAAAGCCCTAGTAGGAGTTATTTTTTAGGTAGGGATATATTTATTATAATATTAATATATACCCCTACTATTATAGTTTCCTTACTAGCTTATAAATATATTCCTTTTTAGTAAATATTACCCTATCTATTTTATTCTTATTACTTTATAAATAAGTCCTATATTATATATTACTAAATATAAATATCTTCCCTTAGTAGGAAGCTAGTCTTTATTATTAACCTATCTTTACTACCTCTTTAACTATATTACTTAGGTATAAGGGCTATATAAATTCTACTATATATTTAATAATAAGACCTAAGTTTATATAGTCCTCTAATAGTAATATTTACTAAAGGCTAATAAATTAAAAAGGTTATATAAAGTTATTAAAATAAGGCTCTTAATTATAGACTTTTAATATATTTTTATTATATTAAACTAGTAGTTTATAATTAATATAGCCCCTATAAAATTTATAAATATAACCTACTAATAGTCTAGGTATATCTTTTATAGTAGTATTTACTTAGAAATTAATAAATAATCCTTATTTACTAATAGAATAGACTACCCTTAGCCCTAAGGGTATAGATAATAGTAATCCTATATTTAAGCTAAAAAAGGAGTTATATATTATAATAGTAAAATAGCTTAGTAAGTATAAGGAATATTTTTAGAATAAAATATTTATTTATAAATATATTAATATTATTATAAGAGACTATTTTAAAGAACTAAGTAAAGTTATAAATATTATTTAATAATCTAAGTAGGACTATTAAGAGAATAATAGTTATTTTAATTACTAGTTCCTAACTTATTTCTTAAAGAAATAGGTTAGTATATCTTAATAGAGTAATAACTTTCCTCCTATAAGTACTCTACCTTACTTATAATAAGGGTAAGATAAGATTAGTAGGATAGAAGTACTTATAGATATACCTTTAAATAGTAGTAGATTCTAAGACTTAGATAATAAGTACTAAGTAGCTATTAGTAGCCTATAAGTATAATTTAAAAGTATAATATTAATAAGAATATCTTATATTTATAGGGAGTCTAGTAATAAATATTAAATTATATATTAGGTAATCTAACTATTAGCCCCTTAAAGTCTATTATTAGATATAACTAACTTAGCTAAGGGGGTATATATAAGTCCCCTTATAAGAAAGAACTTAAGGTACTATAGATAACTAATAAAGAAATATTTTATATAGCTATAAAATAACTCTAATATAGGCCTATTAAAGTTAATAATTAGGATATCTACTTTTACTATATAGTATAGTATATTATATATTAAATTAGAAAATAATATAACTTATTAGTAGTTAATAGGGGTAAATCCTAAGTTATAAAAGTAGAGGATTAATAAATTATATTTAATATTATTACCTATATTCTTATTAGGAGTATTATATTTCTTTATAATATCCTTTATATTATAAATTAATAGGAGTAATAAATTTATAATATACTTATAATAAAGTTATTATAGTAATTAAATATATAAGGGGCTATATTTACTAATATTAAGGCTAATATTAATAAATATATTTAGAATAAATACTCTAGTATATTAATTAAAGATAATTAATTTTACTCCTATAGGTAGGCTATACTATTATAGATAGTAGAATATAAGGATAAACTTAGAATTATATTATAATTCCTTTAGGTAAAATAAAAATAATAACTTAAGCCTATAATTAGGAAGTTCTATAGCTACTATAATTACTTATAGGCCCTTAAGCTATATTATAAGCTATTTACCTTATTAATTATAAAAATATATTAAGTAGAGACTTCTATTAACTAAGAATATACTTATATATTATAGGGGAATTCTAAGCCTAAGTTAAGTAAATAATTAAGAAAGTACCCTAAGGGACTTATTAGATTTCTTCTTATAAAGTATAAAATTAAAACTAAATAAGATATTAAGATTAATATATTACTTTTTAGGTTTATTTAAATATAAATAAATAGGCTTAATAATAAATTAAGTATTACCTTTAATAAAATAAAAATACTCTTAAAGAAGATTTATTTATTTTACCTTATCTAGGGCTTTATAAATATATAAGGTAAAATCTATAATAATAATAAGAATTATAAAAGTTATAAAAAATATAAAAATAATAGTAGAGGTAAAGGTATTTTTCTCTTATTAAATAATATAAATAACTTAGTAAATAACCTCTTTTTAAAAAATAGACTAAATTTTAATAGGTATTAAATATATTACTATTATAAGATATATATAATAATTAAATTTCTTTAAAAAATAAATAAAGTAAAATCTAATAGACTACTTAAGATTTTATTAAATAACCTTAGGGGTAAAATACTTATTCCCCTATTATAAATTAGGAATAATATAATAATTATAAAATAAAAGCCCTATTATATTAAGAAGAAATTAGTATAAAAGAGAAATACTAATAAAAAGTTAGTATATATACTTAAAGAAATAAGGGGAAAAACTAAGAACTCTAATATATCTACTATAAAACTAAAGTATAGAGTACTAAAGTAGAAAGAATAATATTTTAGTTCTAATAAGCCCTATAAAGAAGAAGAGGAGAACTTATTAGTAATAAAGAATAGTAATAATAATAAGAATAGAGAGGGTAGTAGTAACCTAGAAGGTAGTATAAATCTAGAGGATAATAGAAACCTAGAGGATAATAGAAATAATAATAAGAATAGAAACCTAAAGGATAATAAAGACTTAAAGAATAATAGAAATATTAATAAAGATAAAGATCTAAAGTATAATAAAGATAATAATATAGATAAAGAAGAAATAAGAAAACTAAGTAAATAATATAAAATTAATCTTAATTTAATAAATATACTATTAGAGACTAAACTTAATAAAAGTAGTCTTATATCTAATATCTTAGATAACCTTTCTAATAGTAGTAACTTAATATACTTATTAAGGTAAGACTCTAATATAGGTAGTACTTTTAATTTAAATAGTAAGTTAGGAAGTATTAATTAAAAAAGTAAAGCTTAATATAATATATAAATAAACTTAGAAATTTTATTCTTTAAGTTAAATTTTTTTATTTTCTCTAATAATTAACTAATTACTAATTTATTTTATTTAATTAGTTATATATAATATTTTTAAATAAAAGATAAGTAAAAGTTTATTATATATATATATAAATATATATATTATAATCTTTAATTAGTTACTAAAGCTTAATATTTAAAAGTATATCTTAGGTTCTTTATTTAAATTATTTAAAATTTTAAATTTATTAAACCTTATAGGGTTAAAATATTAACTATATAACTTTAAGAGTATATAGAAATAATTATAGTATTAAATATCTTTAAGAAGTACTTTTTTTTTTTATTTTTTTTTTTATTTTTTCTAAGAATTTTTATCCTATTTTAGTAAATTTATATTAAAAATAAACTAAATATATAATTTATTACTATTTTTAAGAAGCTTTAACCTTATAATAAATAACTTATATTTACCTACTTAGTTAATAATATTAGTTCTTATAATAAATACTACTAAAATATACCTTAAGGCTTATATTTATTAGCTCTAAATTAGATAATATACTATCTTTTATAGTTTAAAAGATTAACTTAGTAAAATTAAACTACTTATAATTAGATATAAGACTTAGGTAGCTAATTTTAGTTAAACTTTCTATTTAAAGATATATATTTTTCCTTATACCTCTTCTTATACCTCCCCTAAGATTCCTCCCTTTTATACTTATAACTACCTTTATAGTTATATTATACTTATCTTAATATTTAATTAATTATTTCTACCTTTATATATTTTTATACTTAATTTAGTATTACCTATTATAACTTATAAGTAGAAGAATAAGAATAAATATTTTAATAATTATAATATAATATTATAGTATTATTAAAATAATATAATAAATAAGACTTAGAGATTTAACTATTTAGTAAAAAAGAGACTTTAAGTTATAATAAGTTAAATAATAAAGGCTTTAAAGGCTATATTAGAGTTTTTAAGTATATTAGTTATAAATTAGAAATAGCTTATTAAATATAAAGAAGATAAGTTAAGAAATTTATAATATATATATAAAAATTCTATTATTATATTATTATATTTTTAAATTATAATACTAATATTATTTATATTTAAAATTAGAAAAAATATTCTTCTAATAGTATTATAATAAATAATAATATTAATTAGGTTATAATATAGCTTAATAATATATATAATACTTAATTAGAAGATTTAATATTTATTTTAAACTTCTCTAAGGTAGAGGTTAAAATAATAGTTCTTATTTATATTATTATCTAGCTAATTATTAATAATACTAATAAATATAAATAATAAAAGGTTATTATATTAAAGATAGAACTTTATTTCTTATTTACTAAGAATTTAAATAATTATAAGAATATTATCTTTAATATTACTAAGAAGGTTAAGTAAATTTATAAATAAGAAAAATATTTATCTATATTAAGATATCTTAAATTAAATTTAAAACCTAATAAAAAAAAACCTATTTATATAAGTATAAATATTAAAATATTCTTTATTTTATTTTAATATATATTTATAAAATAATAAGGAATTCTCCTATAAAATTAAGATAATTTACTTCTAATATTAATACTAAAAGGTTTTAAGATTACTCTTTATTAAGCTTAAAGTTTTTAGAAATTAGCTATATAAAATAGTTATTTATTATTAGATATATTTATACTTTCTAAAATACTACTATTTAGTTTTAGCTTTATAATATAAGAATATATATATTATATTATTATATTAAGACTCTAAATAATTATTCTTCTAAATAAAATTAAAATATAAGTTATTTTAATAAGTATTCTAATATATACTTAATTATACCTAAATTATTAAGTAAAAACTATAATATCTTTTCCTAATAAATAAAGAATATACCTAAATAAAGATTTTATTATATAATACTCTAAAAATATCTTATATAAGAGAAAATAAAGTTAATTTAATATTTATAAATTAGTTATAAAATTTCTTTACCCTTTAAGAATATATTTTATAGAGAGATATATATTTAATTAATAAATAATTACTACTTAGAATTAGGAAATTTTTAAAGGTAAAGTAAAAAAATAAAGAGTTTATAAAGTTACTAAGGGTAAAGAAAAATTATAAAGGGTTTAGGAAATCTTAGTAGAAAAAGTAAAAAAATAAGGAATTTATAAAGTCTCTAAGGATAAAGAAAGATTATAAAAAATTTAGAAAATCTTAGTAGAGAAATTAAGGGTATAAAAAATATATAACTTCTAATTCTCCTAAAATATTTAATATTTTACCTAAATTACTAATAATATCCTTAGGACCCTAAAAAGATATCCCTTAGGTTAAAGTATATTCTAAGATCTTTTAACTTACTTTTTTACTTATAGAGCCTATTTATTTTAGTAATAGCTATAATTAGAAAAAGCCTTTATATAAGAAATAATATAATTTCTCTACCCCTTTAAAATTAACTTATAGTAATTTTATAACTTTTTCTACTTACTCCTATTAGTATTAATACCCTTAGAACTTTTATTATAAAATTTTATTATATATAAATTAAAGATAATATTTAAATAAGTAATATACTAAGTAAAAAAATAGAAATTTTTATTTAATAGTAGTAATAATATATTCCTTTATAAAAGGAATATTTTATTAAAGAATAAAGTTTAAGAGAGGAATAATATTTTAAATAAATAAATAGTTTATTAGGTTACCTTATAACTAAATTCTAATTATATAACTAGTTAAATATAATTTATTATTATTTAAATTATATATTTTAATCCTAACTTATATTATTATAAAACTTTTAACTAAGCTTTATATTATTTATAATTAAGTTAAATTTCTTCTTTTTTATTATATATTATAAAACTTTTATATTAAAGTTAGTATAAGTTTAAATATAATAATAAATCCCTTATATAAAAGAATAATATATTATAAAAAATTTTAATTATATAATACTTAGAAGTATATTATATATATAATATAATATTTTTATTCTACTAAGTATTAAATAAGATCTTATAAACTAATAATATAAAGGAAAAAAATAAAATAATAGAGTTATTTTTATAATATAATAAGTAAACCTAATAAACTATTTATATTATATTATTTATTATAACCTTATATAAAAGAATTATTTAATATATACCCTAATATTATTATTATAACTTAGTCCTTTAAGTAGTCTTTTTACTATTATTTCTTATAATTAGTAGCTATAATAAAAAATTTAGTTTTATATAAAATCTCTCCTAATAGTAAAAACTAATATAATCCTATTCTAACTTTATTTATTATATATAAGATAATAATATAATATTTTTCTTTTTATTTATTAGTAATAAATAACTAATATAAGTATAATATTTATATTTCTTTTTCCCTTTATCTTAAGGATATATATTAGGTAGTAAAACCTAAGGCTTTAGGATATATAATAGTAATAATAGTAACCTATATTATAATATAGTTAGAAGTAGTAATAATACTTCTCCCCCCTCTACTCTATTTAGATTTATATAATAGGTGGGTATTATTAGAGAAATAAGCTTATAACTAAAAATAATAAAATATAAATTATTAGACTACTTAATAAATTTAAAATATATTAAGGAGATAAAATAATAAATATATAAGGACTATTAGCCTTAAAATATTATATAATTATATATCTAATTATATACTTAATTATATACTTAATTATATACCTTTATATCTAATCTTATACTTAATTTTATACCTAATCTTATATCTAATCTTATACCTAATCTTATATCTAATCTTATACCTAATCTTATACCTAACTTATACTACTATTTATATACTATTTATTAGAAAATAATAGCTTTTATTATTATATAAATTAAATAAATATATTAATTTAATATAATTAATATAATCTTAAACCTTCTACTTAACTTATAAGTTTTAAATAAATAGTTATCCTATTTATATTTTCTATACTAATAGTAGAGCCTTATATATTATATATATTCTTTTTCCTTCTTATATAATATTATAATATATCTCTTAAATAGATAATAACCTCCTCCTTCTACTATTTATACTTCTTTATTTACTACTTATTATAATATATTATAAGTAATACTATTATTTAGCTATAAGTCTACTAATCTTTTAGTCTAATTTTATATTATAGGTATTATAAATATATATAATATACCTTATTCCTATATAATAAATATTATCTAAGGGGACTATTTTAGGTTAATTATTTAGTTAGTAAAATACCTATATAATAATAAATTAATATTATATTACCTTATATTTTAGATTATAAATTAATAGTAATATACTTATATAAGGTAATATTAATCCCTCTACTAAGGTATATTAAGACCCTTACTATAAAGTTTATTATCTTTTTAATTAGCCTAATATTACTATAATAAGAGGAATTTATTAGAGGTAATAATATACTATTTAACTACCTCTTCTACTAGCTAATTATCTCTTATATTTAGGTGGTAGTAGTTATCTACTTAGAGGATAATACCCTTAAAGGTGTTTTACTCCTTTCCTTTAGCCTCCCCTAGACTAGTACTAAGATATTTATACTATAGTTAAAGTAGTACTAGTAGGCTAAGAGGATATTAGTAGTTTTATATAAATTAGTAATTATATAGGTATTCTTTAATTTCTAATTTATAAATTAGTAACTAGTAAGAATAAGAGCTTATACCTAATAGTAATACCTAATTTACTTAGTAGGTAAATTAGGGTATATATATTATATCTTATTATTTTATTATATTAGTTATAGTAGTAAATATCCTCTATAGTTTTAGTAATTTTAACTAATAGAATAAATATAATAAAGAATATAGTTAACTAATAATTATATTAGTAGTTAGAGATTTAAATTATAAAAACCTAGAGTATTAACTTTAAAAGAGGTCTAAGTACTATTAAGATTTAAATTATATTAATTTAGCTAACTATTAGCTTTAATATACTAATATAGTTATATAGAGGTGGGAACTATTTAATATAAATAGTATTTAGAATACTACTATTTATAAGTTATAACTAACTAGTTATATATCCTATAGGGTAGCTATATTAATATAACTATTATATAAGAGTAATTACTAAATATTATATATATCTTAAGAGGAAGGAGAGGTTAGCTACTTATATAAAGTAAATTATAGCTTAAAAACTCCTAATAGGAAGAATATATCTAAGACTGAGTATAACTATTTAATATTACTTAGAATAGTATTTATTTAGTAAAAGAGGGCCTAGCTCTTATTATCCTTTAGGAGTAAGTAGAAATAATATTATATTCTTATATAAATATTAGAGGCTACCCTAATATAGGTAGTATATTAGAAGTTAGTTACTATATTCTCTATAGATAATATTAAATTTACCCTAAGAATACTATTATATATATATTTTTTATAGTATATTATTATATTTTATATATTAGTAAGGATATATAAGGATATAGGCTCCTTAATAATAGTTATTTTATTATACTAATTATAGGTTATCTTATTTTAATATTTATTTCTATTAATTTTAGTAATTAAGCTAATATTAAATATAAAGAGGTAGCTAATTAAATCTTATATTATTTATATAGTTATTTTTCTACTATTAATAGGTATATTTTAGATTTAGCTATTATTCTACTAGTTTATTATATTTAATATTAAGGTTTAGAAGAGAATAACCTCTCCTAATTTATAATAATAGTAGATAATATAATAGATAACCTTTTATAAAAGATTACTAGCTATTTAGGAATATAGTTAATATAGTATAGTAGGATCTTCTAAGTTTAATAAGTATTAGTATTTAGTTTTAATATAAAGGAGTTTTTTAAGTTTTAGGGTATATACTTACCTTTATATATTAGATTTTATAATAAATATAGGTATTAGTTTTATATATATATTATATCTATACTAATAATTCCTTATTATATTATATTTAAGCCTTTTAGAGCTTCTTCTTAGCCTTTTCTATTAGCTCTCCTTTCTTAAATACTATTATAACCTATAGTTATATAATACTATTATATACCTAATAAATATCCTTATAAGTTTATATAATATAGGTATATAAATATGAATCCCCCTAGCTATTCTTATATTTTTTTAGAATTTATTTATTACTAGCTAAAGTAATTACTAGCTTAGTATCCTATAATTTAGTATAAATTAGAGGGCTTTTTTTAATATTAGTATAAGAAGGGTATTAGCCTAAGCTATTATATAGGCTCTCTATATTAAGGGGTAGCTACTATTATAATATATTATTTATATAAGGTAAGGTAGTTTAGGATAATTTATCTTTAATTAATAAGTTTTAGAGGTTTAAAATAATATTAAGAAATACCTCTTATATAAGCTAAAGTTACTATAGATTAGGGTATAAAGGCTATTATATTATTTAGTCTTTATTCTTATTATATCTACTAAGACCTATTAGTATCCTCCCTAGCCTATAAGATAAAATATTAATAGTAGTAATAGGAGTTATAATAAAAGTTAGTAGATTATAAATCTTATTAAATATACCCTTTATTTAGGATAATATTAATATTAAACTCTATTTTAGAGGTATAGGCTTATATAATATATCTATTATTATTAATAATAATAATAATTTTAAAGGTAATAAACTTTAAATATATTTAATTTTTATACTTATTAATATTATTATAAAAATAATATAGGGTATAATATTATTATTAGATAGAGTTAAATTTTATATAATTAGATTATTAAAAATAAAGGAGTTAATACTTATAAAAAATATAATTAAATAGGGGGTTAAATTATATTAAGCTTTTAATATTAGCCTAATATATTATTAGGTAGTAGAAATAAATATAATCTACTCTTTACTTTTAGAAAAAATAAGAGATTTATATATATTATATATTATTTATAGGCTACTATCTAAGGTAAAAAGGTTACTAAATATAAGTATTTAACCTACTTAACCTTTATTAATAAAGTAAAGTTATATTTCTACTAAGGTAGAAATATCTATACTAAGTATAATATTTATATCCTTATATTATATATTAATATAAGCTTTTAAAAACTAATACTTTTTTATATAAAATTTCCTTACTATTAGCCTCTTCTATATAATTAGACTACTAATAAATTCTAAGCTAACTTAATATTATTTTAATTTAATATATAAATAATTAATAAGTATATCTAATTCCTAATAAAATATATAATAAATTAATATATCTTTAATCTTTATTATAAAGTTATATAATTCTTAATAAATATTATATAACCCCTATTAAACTAAAAATATATTTTTTATCCCTAGGAATTTATTTCTAATAAGTATTAGCCTATAAGTAGAGGCTATAAATTAGTAAACTCCTTATCCTAAAAGCCTTAAACCTATCCCTAAAAAAAATAATATATTATACTATATAATATATAAATAAATAATAATTACTTTATTTAGTTAAATATTAGAATAATTAAGAATATAAATATTTAGGCTAAACTTAGAATTAATAGCTACTTATTTTAAATATACTAAAATTAGTTAATTATCTACTATTATAAGTTTTAATATTTATATATATATATATATTTCTATTAAATTACTACTTATTATATATAGTATAATTATATTTAGGTTTCTTATAGTTAAAGAGCTAGCTTAATTAGCTAAAAAGACTATTATATATTTAAAAATAATAAAATAAATAAATAAATTATAATTATATATTAGTATTAGAATTAAAGCTTTAGAAATTAAAATAATAATTTATAATAAAAGTTAATTTTATAACTTATATATATATTTAGTTACCCTAAGGAGGCCTATATCCTAATATAGTATTTTCCTTTATATTTACCCCTTATTAAACCTCTATTCCCCCTAAAAAGAAACTAAAACTATAATTCTAATATATCTTATACTAGTTAAAGAATTTATTTATAAATATTATAACCCCTAAAATAAAAAGAATAGTTATTTTTACTAATATTTATATATTTTATTTTTTATAAAATTAAATCTATAAATTATAAATAAGATAATAGTATAATAATATAATAAACCTATTAAAAAATATATTATATAATATACCTATATTTATTATAGAAGTTATCTCCTAATTATATAAGGTTTCTCTTTATATATTTAATAGCTTTATTAGTCCTAATAACTAAGGTCTCCTTCTCTTTATAAGTATTAAAATTTATTAAAAAGTAATTAAGGAGAGGTATATAAGCTACTTTATAAATAATCTTACCTATTTAAAAAACCTTAAAATTTATCTTATATAAATTAGTAATATAAGTATATTTTATAATAGCTAGCCCTATATTTAGCTAAATATATACCTTCTTTTCCTTAAAATTAATAGCTAAGTCCTATAAATTTTAATATAATAAAAAGTAATATCTTTTATAATATTAAACTTAGTATATATATTACTTAATAAAATATTTATATTACTTATTAAATTTAATAATATATATATAATATTAATAGTTATATTAGATTAAATTTTAATATTTTAGGTTTAAAAATACTTATATTTACCTTAATAAGCTAAAATATAAGTAATAATCTTTATATTTATATTTTTATTCTTATAAATTAATATTTTATTAATTATAAAAAGTATTATATAATTAATATTATTAGCTATTTAATTTATAAAGGGTATTTTATTTTAACTAATATTATTATTAAATAGTTAGAAGTATAAGGGAATATTAGTTTCTTAATTTAGAGAGGTTTAAAGTAAAATAGTAAAAATTTAATATTTAAATATAAATAAAAAAAAAGACTATTATAAGATATTTAGGCTATTTTTAACTATTATATTAGGAAGATAAATAGCTTAAAATTAACCTAATAAGAAAAATTTATATTACTTATAGGAATATTAATTAGTAGAAAAATCCTATTAGTATTATAATTAATATAAAAAGTTTTCCTTTTCTAATTCCTAATAATAGGTAAAATACTATATACTTATACTTAATAATATAATTCTTATTATATAATTTATATACTTTTATTATAAGAGAATTAAAGTATATAAAATATATTTATATAATATAGTAAGCCTTATAATATAAACTAATCTTTATTAGTTAGACTATATTCTTAATATATATATAAGTCTTTAGAACTTAAATAAGATTAATTAAATTAGAAGGTAGGCCCTATTAGTTAAAAGTAATAAACTATATATCTTCTTATAAAGTAGAAAGAGTTAGATCTTATCCCTATATTATAGCTACCCTAAAATATTCTAAACCTTATATATAACTATAAGTAAACTTTATCCCCTACTTTTTAATATTAGACTATTAATATAAATTAATAATTTTATTTTATATTTTTTTAACTAAAATAAGCCTATAATATTACTCTATATCTAAGACTACTATTAGTAACTTTATTTTCTTAAATATTTATACTATCTAATTATTAATAGGTAAATACTTATAAAATATTAGAGTTCTTTATTCCCTCTTTTTTACTAATATTAACCTCTTAGCCTTATCTTACTAACTTATATATATATTATAAATACCCTAATTATACTTATCTTAGATAGTTAGTTATATATATACTTAATAATTATAAAATTCTATTAAAACTCTATTTAAAAGTAGAAAAAAATTTTAAATCTTATATAATTACCTTTAATAAAAAAGCTTTCCTAAGCCTATTATATTAATAAGTCCTTAATAAATAACTAAAAAATATATAATATATTTTAAGACCTATTCCTTTCTAATATATTAGCTAATAATATATTATAACTATAGTTAAATATTAATAAGCCCCTTAGGCCCCCTCTAAAGCCTTAAGTTAGGTTATTATATAAAAAAAAACCCCCTTCTATAATATTATAAACCTCTATTATATTAATCTTAGTATAAATAAAGTTAATATCTTAAAGATTAAATATATTAATAAAATTTATATAATTATTATATATAAGTAGTAGTTCTCTTATAAAGGTATACCTATTATAATTATTAGTATTAATAACTACTAAATAATAATTATTATAACTAACTAAGCCCTTAATAAGGCTACTACTTATAATAATAGTATTATTTATAACTATATTTTTTTCTAATAAATAAATATAATAATATTTAAATAGCTTAATATTATTATAAAAATTAGAGTACTTTTCCTATATAATATCTTAATAATTATTATAATATATATTTTTTATAATATAAAATATTATAATACTTAGAGAGTTATATAAAACCTTTTAAACCTTATCTACCCTAGTAGCTATATTATACTTAGTACTAATATAATAGAGATAGAGGCTTTTATAAATATCTTTATTTAAAATAAAGATACTAATATCTTTAAAAGTACTATTAATATTACTTTATTATCTTTTAAATAGTAGATAATTAATTCTATTTATATAATATATTAAAAAATTAATAATTAAAAACTTAATAATATAATAATTAATATTTTATCTATTAGGTATAAGTAGTAGGCTACTATCTTATAAGTTTTTACTATTTATATAAACCCCCTAAATACCTACCTTATTTATATTAATAATAAGGCTATATTTAACCTATAATTATAATAGCTCTTTTATATTAGAATACCCCTAATTATTACTAAAATTAGCCCTAACCCCTAAGTTTATAATATAACTTATAACTACCTTATTAAATAGTAAACTCCCCCTACTATCTTTAATAAGGTTATAAACTTACTAATAATTATAATAATAAATAATAGAAAGTAATATTATAAATATTAATATTATCTTATATAAGTATATAGGAAGTCTAACCTTATATTTAAAATTATTATATTAGTTAAGTAGTACTTAGAGGTAATAACCTAACTATATAATATTAATATAACTAGCCCTTTCTAACTAGGAGTAAACTAAGTACTAATTAATTTCTAATATAAATAGAGGATATTATAGGTAGGAGGAAGATAAAAAAGTAAGGATAAGATAAAATATTCTCTTTATTATTTTTAAATACCTCTATTAAGGTATTATTAAATATTCCTTAGTACTAATATAGCTTATAAATTAGATAGTATAGCTAATATACTCTAATTATTAAATAGTATATCTTTTTCCTTTTTAATCTTTTAGTTATAATATTATAAGTTTAATAGTTTAGATTCCTATAGAAGGTACTAATAAATTATAATTATATTACTTTATCTAATATATTACTAGAATTATAAATATAAATTTACTTTTCTTTTTATATAAAATAAAATAACTATTTATATAAGCTACTATATAAGAGGATTTAGTTAATTATTAAAATTATAAGCTTTTTATATAATAAAAGCCTTTATATCTAATATTAACTATTAAAACCTTAATTATTTTAGCTTAGTTAAATAGGCTATTTTAAAAGGCCTCACCTAAGAAGTTAATATTCCTAATAATTTAGTCTATTTTCCCCCTTAATTAGACCTATATTTTAATATAATATATTTTTTTATATATATTTCTCCTATCTATTAAAAGTAAAATAAAAATAAAAATAAGTTATACTCCTAATTTATTTTTTTTTAATAGAAAAGGTTATACTTAAAGGTTATAGCTTATAGAATAAGTAAAAAAGATACCTCTATTAATATTTTCTTATCCTATTTTTATATATTAGATATAAATATAAGATAATAGAATATTAGGTTAATATATTTTTAGAAGAATATTATTATTAATATATTTATAGTACTTATTAAAGTATTTATCTAATTATATAAAATACTTCTTTATCTATTTAATAATATCTTTAACCTAATATATTATCCTCTTCTTATATTTATAAATATTATTATTAGTAGGAATATTACTAAGGTAAGGTAGATAAATAGCTTTATATATAAACTAATTAATCTAAAAAATCTTAAGCTTAGTTAGGTATAACTTAAATAAGTTAGCTTTTTATATATACTTCTTATAAATAGTAAAGTATATACCTTTATATTTTTAAAATTAGTAGCTTAGGTACTATAAATACCTATATAGTAGGAAGAGACCTTATATATATTATTAATTTTATTCTATATATTACCTAATAAGTTATTAATATTAGCTATAAATTATAATATTATATTTATAATATTAATTATATAATTAGTTAAAATATATATTTCTTAGTATTATATATATTTAAATATATTTATAATATAAGTAATATACTTATATTTATTACTATTATACTTATTAATAAATAGGTATCTAATTTTATTAGGTATAGTTTAAGTAAATACCTATTAGTACTTATTAATATTTATTTTACTTAATATAGACTATTTAATATTAGTTAAGGTTATTATTAAGTAATTAAAGATAGGAGGGCTTATTAGCCTTTAGGTATTAAGGAATTAAATAAAAGAGGGTAAAGATTTAAGGTCTAAATATAAATAAGAAGAAAGATCTTATAAGGTACCTAGAAGGTATTTAACTAATATTTAAATAAAACTACTTAAATATATATATTAGTAAAGAAAGTAGCTTAGTACTAAATTAGTAAAGGAAAATATTTAGGTCCTCTATAAGGTAAGTAGGTAGTAAAAGTTCTTACTAATATTATAATATATCTAAGGAGTTATTACTAATTTAAATATTACTAATAGTAGATATAATATTATACTTTTATCTAATAGTATAGTTTATTTATATAAATTATATATTTTAATTATAAGTTAATATATTTTAATTAAGTAAGTATTTAATAATAATCTAATTTATTATAATTATTTAAAAGTAGTTATAATTATAGAATAAAGTTAGTTAAATAAAATAAAGTATAGCTATTAGTAAAAATTAATTTAAATTAGTAATTTATATATCTTCCTAAGAGGTAAAAAGTAATAAAAGTTATTACTTATATTCTTAAGAGGGCTTATCTACTTTAGTTTAGCTTTTTAATATTATAGCCTTAAAATTAAAAGTCTAACTATATAAGTTACCTAGCTTTATCTACTTATATTATAATTAAAAGCCTAAGTTACTACTTTTCCTTATTAATACTATTATTATTAGGCCTTAAATTATTTATTTAGGCTATATTATTAGTTTATATACTCCTCCTCCCCCTCTAATAATCTTATCTAATAAAAGTTGGCTACTTATTTAGTTAGGTTATTTTATTTAATATAATCTTATTAGTAGCCCTTAACTACCTATATAAGTTAACTTATTTTATTCTTTTTTTTTTAAGAAAAAGAAAAAAGAAATATAGACTAATAATTTATAATATTATTTTTATATTATATTTATACCTAATTAGCCTAATTACCTTCTAAATCCCTCTTTACTAGTACTATTATAGAGGTAAATTATATAATATAAGTAGTAATAATAGTAGTATTATAATATTTAAATCCCTTTTTCTTTTTATCTATTTATGTTTTTACTTTTATTAATATTAGTATTTTTTTTATAGTTTTATTAATAAATAGTAAATTAGCTATAAAAGACCTTACTTATAATTAAATTTATATTATAGCCTATATATATATATTAACCTTCTTTAATATATATTAGTTCTTATTCTTTTATCCTCTTATTTTACTAATATTTAGAGACTAAATTTATTAGAATATTAATATTCTTAGCCTACTAAGAAGGTATTAAAAACTCTCTTTATTATATATCTACTTCTACTTAAAGTTATATATATAGCCTATCTACTAATTTATTTATATAAATAGCCTACCTTAATACTCTACCTATATATAATATATTATATTTATAGGGGTTATATATTAATATTATAAGGGGACTAAGAAACTAATTTTATTATTTTTATATTAGGTTATTTAAATAGTTTTTACCTAATAATTTATATAGTAAACCTTAGAAATATAGAATCTTACTCTAATTTATATATCTTTATTATAATTACTTTAATATTTATAATACTAATATAATTTATATAGTTTTACTCTAATTATAAATACTTATTATATTAGTAAATAACTTATATAACTTAAGTATAATAGCTTATAGTTTATAAAATAAGAGGAAAGTATAAGGAAAAGAATAAAACTATTAATTATAGGTTTAAGTAATTTATATTAAATATTAAAAATATAGAAGATAAGATTTAGAGCTATTTAGTTTAAGAAGAATAAAGGGTAGAGAATTAGATTTTTTATAAAATTAAAAATTTTTTAATAAAAGTAACTAATTAAAAGGCTAATAGCTTAGTAATAATAGTTAAAATAATATATAATTATATAATTAGTAGTAGGGTAAGTCTTCTAATAATATTTATTAAGGTAGTAGTTAATATAATATTAAGCCTTTTAGCTAATAATATATATAAACTTTTAGTAGCCCTTATAGTAATAATTTTTAGTATAGAGGTTAGTTATTTATAGATAATAGTAATAATAATAGTCCTATAGGTCTTTTATTAGTAGATAATAGCTAATAAGGCCCTAATAGATATAGCTATATATTTAATTTAATAGTTATAACTATAGATTTTAGCTCTAATAGTAGCTTTAAGTTACTTAATTTTAATAAATCTTAGTTAGTCTTATAGATATTTAGAGCTTAATATAAATAAATTTTATCTTCTCTTAGTTAAGCTAAAATATTAATATAGATAATAATATCTAATATATATTAGAATCCTTATAGTTTTATAAACTATTATAGTTTAGGGTTTAGGAAACTACACTATAATATATAGCCTATAGTAAGTAATTTATAATAGTAAGCTAATATAGGCTTATAATTAGTTATTCTATTTATATATTATTAATTATAATTTAATTAACTTATTAGTAGTATTTCTCTACCTTCCTATTATTAGATATTATTACTATTTAGAAATAGTAGTAATAGGAGTTATTTTAAATTTATTAGGTTATATTTTTACCCTATTTTAAGCTTTAATAATTCTATTAAAGCTACTTTAGGTTTAAAAGGGAGTTTAGAAAATAAACTTAGTAAGCTTCTATTAATACTTATATATCCCTATTTATATAGCCTAGCTAATTATAAAAGATATAGTCTTTTCTTATAAGTATTTATAAGTTAATATACCTTATATTCTACTAGCTCCTATCTTATTTCCTTAACTCTCTATATATAAGACTTATAGAAGGGGTAGTTTTAATAAATTAAATATAAGTTAGGTTATTTTTAAAGATATAAATTAGATATATTTTATAACTAATATTTATAATATAATAGTTAAGTAGCTTAAAGTAATTTAGAGGTAGTCTTAGAGTATAATATTTAGTTAGCTTACTAATAGCTTTAAATATAATTAAATATTTATTTTTTTAGAAGAGTAATATAGGAATAAGATTATTAATATAAAGGTATTCTTTAAGGTATATATAGAGCTTCTAATAAAATATAATAGGCCTTTTAATTAGTAATCTTATAAATATAATAGAGGTAGTAAATATAGTAGAGGTAGTAAAAATATTATAAGTGGGGTAGTTAGTATTTAAAATTATAATACTATTTTATTATTAGAGTAAAATAATAATTAGGGAGATATTATAAAGTAGTTTCTCTTTTTAGTAGTAGTTTTAAGTATTAGGTAGTATATATATCCCTATATTACTATTTAAAACTTATATTTTTATAACCTTTTATAGTTTTTTTCTTCTTTTAGTATTTTATAACCTTATATAGTTTATAATAAATAATTATTATATTTATATAGCTTATATTAATATTAGGAATTAGCTTAAAGTCTTTATATAGGGGTAAGAGTACTTAGCTTTACTATTAGGTAGAGATTAATATAGCTTTTTTTTCTTATATAGGAGTTAAGTATTTAGAGGATTTAGAGGAATTATATATTATTTTATTTTTTACTTTTTTACTATTAAAATTAATTTAGAGCTAAATATAAAGTAGTAAATATTATAATATTAAAATATATATATTTATATATATATTTAAAATAGTTTTTCCTAAGGGGAAAACTTAACTTTTATATTATATTATAATATAATAGTTTTTAGTTTTTAATTAATTTTATAAAAGATTTAACTTTATATATAATATTTAAGAATTATATTATATATATATTATTACTTTAATTTAGTTTAAGATGAGAAAATTTAAAGTAATATTTTATTTTTTTATACTTAGTTAGCTTTAAATATAAATATATATATATTATTATCTTAAATCTTTTAAAATTTTAAATTCTATTATTAATATTCTACTTTATTTAATATTTATTTACCTTATACCTTTTAATATTAAATTATACTAATAATTTCCTTATTTACTTATATTTATTATATAATTATATAAAGTGAGTATATGGGTCTTAGAAGGTATTATAGGTAAAATAAGAGCTTTATTATAATAAGCTTAAAATAAATATTAGGTAGTCCTAAATTACTTTTCTAAGGCTATTAGAGATAATAAATAGATTTATATAAAAATTATCTATTATTAGGTAATAAAATTAGCTATTATATACTTATAATTTTTAGTAAATAATATTAATATATATTATTAATATTATTTTAAATATATATTTTATTTATTTTATAATCTTAGATTATTTAAATTATATATAATAACTTATTCTCCTTAAGTTAAATTAAGGTATTAATTATCTTCTTTATATTAAATAATTTCTTTATTTACTTAGAAATCCTATTAGTTTTATACTTATAATTATTATTTAAAGATAAAAGACTAATCTTATATAAAAGGTTCTAAAGTACCTAAATAGAGTTTTTAAAAATTATATTTCTAATATTTTTATAATAGCCTATCTAAAAGTTAAAATTATATAGAATAGAGATTTTATTATCTTTTTTAATATAATATAGATTAATAATTATTTTAAAGTTACCCTATTTCTTATTTTTATATTTAAATAATATATTAGTAAAGATTTAGATAGTATTTTTAAAGAATAAATATAAATTATAGAGAACCTTTTAGAAATAATTTATCTTATATTATTTTCCTTATAATTTAAGGAGGTAAATCTTAATATTTTACTTCTATATAAGGAAACTCTCTTATATAATAATAATATTCTACTTAGTAATAAACTTAATTTTATATTATATATTATTAGTATTAAGTTCCCTAATAGTTACTTTCTCCCCCTTCTTAGTTCTTTATATTTTATATTTTACTTAATAAACTACTTAAAGTAGTAATATAAATATTAGTATTATAAGTAATAATATTAATAAATATAGGGTTATAGTAGAATTTTAAAAATTAATTAAAAAAAAAAGGAAATATAAGGGTAGTTTCTTAAAAAGTAATTTATTATTTTAAGAAAAGTTAGTATAAAAGGTAGAGTATTAAAGGTATTAATAAATAAAAAATTTATAACCTAAAAAAGTATACTTTAAAGAAAAGTAAAGATTAATTTAAGATAGGAAGCTACTTAATACTAATAAGGGGGGGGGTATAGGTAATAAAAAATAAATATTAGTATATTTAGAGGGGTAATAATAGTAGTAAATTATAAAAGGAAGGAATAGGAGCTATATTTATTTAAATAATTAAATAAGGTAAAGAACCTTATATATTTTTTTTATAGAAGAAAAATACTAATAGTATTATAAAATTCTTCTAAGTTATATAATATATTTTATAGCTAATTTATTAAGTTATAAGCTTCTTATAGTTCTTTTAACTTCTTAGTAAGCCCTTATTCTTTTCTTTTATATAATTTACCTAATTAATTTAAATACTTTCTATTTAACTAAAAGTATTAAATATTTTATTTTTAATATAAAAAATATATTTTTTTAAGTTAAAATAATATTATAGCCTCTCCTTATTATTTACTTAGTATCTAATTATATCTTATAAGTAAAGTTAAATATATAAGTTATTTTATTTCCTTTATTTTTTTTCCCTTATATTTCTTAATTTCTTAAGACTCTAAGTTAGGAATTAACTATCTAATTCTATAATATATTAATTATTACTAGCCTCCTTAGTATATAGTTATATAATATTATATTTCTTACTACTTAGCCTAATAATAATAATAGAAGTATTTTTATTATAATTATTCTTATTCTTTTAGAAGGTCTTATTAAAATTATAAATCTTAAAATTTTTATTAATAGTAAAGTAGTTAATATTATTAGGTTTATTATTAGTATTTACTTTAAGAATAGTATTTCTATTAATAAGGTAGAGGATATAATTAACTATATAGGTAATATAGTTAATTAGTTTATTTTAGTAAAGAATATTTTTATTTATATCTTTATAATAGATTATATTAAAATAGTATATATCTAATTAGTCTAATATTTATTTAAATCTACTTTATTAGAGTAGAGTTTATTATTAATTATAATATATTATAGTAAGTAAAGGATAATATAGTTTATAATATTTTAAGTAGTAATTATATTATAAGAAAACCCTTATTAACTTATATTTAAAAGTTAAAGTAGATTAAAGTTATTATTTATTATATTAAGATGTTAATTAATAGTATTTTATATACCCTTAAGATTAGTAATATAATTATAAAAGCCTAATATAATTATATAAATATATCTTAATAAAAATATATATTAAAGGTATTATAGTTAATTATTAATAATAGTAGACTTATATTATAATATTTAATTAATTTAAGATTAGTATTATTATAGAGAATTTTAAGAAATAAATATTTTTATAGGATTAGGTTGGAATATAGGCCCTAGATTTACTTTATTAAGCTACTTTAGAGTGTAGGTAGTAAGGTATATAATTTATTTTTTAGGAGAATAGTGGAAATTTAATTATTATATTTATATATATAATTTTAGTTTTATAGTTCCTATATAATAGAATTCTAAAAAAAAGTAAAAGGTACTTAAAGATTAAAAGTAGAAGTTTTAGAGTAATATAATTTTTATTTATATTATAAATAATCTCCCTAATAAATACTTAAGTTTAAGATGAACTTAAGCCTTATTAAGGTAAGGCTAGGGTATATTAGGTTATTTATTATTTATATTATATAATATTATTATTAGTTTAAATAAGTTTACTAATAAATATAATAGGGCTATTTAATAATTCTTTTTATTAAGGGGGAAAATAAAACCCTAAGGTATTAAGATATAATTTTAAGTTAAAGGCTTAACTTTATATTTACTTTTAGTTAAAAGAATTAGCTAAGCTAATATTATTAGTAAGTTATATTTACTTTTAGTAAAGGTATTATTAATATTTATATCCTTATATAAGACTTAGGGTTATATAGTTATAACTTAAGATTACTAGCCTATTCTTATTAATAAGGCTTATTAAAGTAAGTTATTTCTTTCTTATCTTAGTTTTATTATATTTATTTAAGCTATTTCTTTATTTAAAGTAGTAACCTAGTTACTTAACTATAAGTAATTCCCTATTTCTAAAAATTTCCTTACTAAGTATTAGGTTAGTATTATAAATATTATTAGGAAATCTTTAATTATTAATTTTATTATATTATATTTATATCTTTTAAATTATATTTTTAACTACTTTAGCCTTAGAATATTCTTTTATAAATAAGCTAATTATTCTTATAACCCTAATAGTTAAAGTAGTAGCTATAAGTAAATTACTTATAACTTATATTATAGCTATAACTATATTATTTATTATTTTATCTTAGACTTTTATTAGTAATAATAATAAAACTTATAGTACCTAGCTCCTAATAGTAAAGACTTAATACTATTAGTAGTTAACTTAAAAAGAATATTAATTATATATTAATATAAATAGTTATAAAATATATAAATTATATAAAGTAAAATAAAATAAATAATAATTATTTATTAGTTATATACCTTTAAATTATATATATATATACTTTATTATTATAATATAAAATTTATTTAAATATATAAGTTAAGTATATAGGGAGGCTACTATAAGGTAAACCTTATACTAATTATTTTTAAAGGAAGTATAAGTATAGTTTTATTATCTTAAATTAAAGTAAACTAAGCTTATATAATATTATTATTTAAAAATAATATAGTTTTAATAAGTCTATAAATTATATATTAAACTAATATATAAAGTACTTAAAGGTTAAGTATCTTATATAATATTATATAAGGATTATATAAAGGTTAATATAATGAGAAAATATACTTAGAAGGTATACTAAATTTATTATTTTTATAAGATAAGATATTTTAAAGACTTCTTAAGCTATAATTAGTATATTATAAGTAATATAGCTTATAAATATATATTTAGGAGGAGAGTTTTTATCTCTATATTTACTTAGTTATTAGCCTTTATAGGAACTACCTTAGAGGCTAAGATATTTAACTCTAAAGGGCTTATAGGTGAGACAAATCCCTATAGTATTACGCAAGGTTGCCCCAGCTAAAAGACCACAATTCCAAGTTGCCCAGACTTAGAATTCAACACTTATAAGCCCATATTATCACATTCCCCCCCTAAGGCCTTCTATAGAGCTCTAGGACCAATAGGAGCGAGGATGTGGCCTAAACAACGGCATTTTAATTTGTGGGATTGGCTGAGGTTAGCTAGACTACTTATTGTTGAATTGGTATACAAGCAAATAGGAGGCCTGAAAATCTTAAACAGGACAGGATGGCTGTTTAATTCAATTCAATCCAATAAAGTCACTTAACGAGCAAACGGCCCTTCATAGCACCACAATCAATCAATTCTTCAAAGACTTCAACTCAAAGAAGAGCTACCAATAAGAGGTACTTATTAGAATCAATCCAAAGATCTAATTCGCCACCATACAGCCCTCCGCGATAGTGTACTAAGTCTAAAGCCCCCGCCCACAGATAAGATTTTCGAACAGGGGGGCTCGAACCCCTACCCTTAGTTAACTTGGAATTAAGACAAATCCCTGCAGTGCTACACAAGGTTGCCCCAACCAAAAGACCATAATTCCAAGTTGCCCAGACTTAGAATTCAACACTTATAAGCCCGTACCGTCATAATAGGTAAAGTATAGTCTCTAATAATAATAGTTATATTAACTATTTTACTAAGCCCCTTATTATAAAGTAATAATATATAAAATAGGGAGCTCTATTATAGGTAAGTTTATTACTTAGTTAAAATAGGCTAGCTATATTAACTTATATATATATAGTAAGTATATAGCTTAGAGAAATACTTTAATAAGATATTTTAATATCTTTTTTTAATTATAGGCTTATATATCTTATATATATATATTTAGCTAGGAGATAATAGAGGTTTTAATTAATAAGGAATAACTAAATCTAATTATAACTATATTTATTTATATATTAACTTCTTATATTATCTAACTTAATTACTAGTAGGCTAATTTTATAAGCTACTATATTAACTAAGTTAACTCCTATATTTTATATAACTTTAGGTTAATATTAAAAAAATTAGACTATAAAGACCTAATAATTATATTATATATAATATATTACTTATACTAAGAAGACTAGAAGAGTAAAGTAAGGATATATATAAGTCTTATTATATACTTAATTATAGTATTATAACTTAACTAAGATTATAAGACTAAGCCTACTATTATATAAAGGCCTACCTATTAATTAGTTTAAGTATATTATATGATTAATTATTCCTTTATAGTTAGTTAAAATAATTACTTTATACTTAAAGATACTAATATATATTTATAGCTTCTTATAGGTAATAAGATATTATATTTAGTTATTTATAGCCCTAAATAAATAAAGAATTATATACTAACTATTAGTTATTAGGGTTTATAAAGCCTAAGAAAGAAGTTATACTTTAATAGCTATTATATTAAGCTTTATAAACTAAAATATAAAATACTAAATAGTATAATATAGCTTATATATATAGACTACCTATAATCTTAAATATACCTCTAAGCTTTATAAATTATATAGGTAGTTAAAGATTTTTAGATAGAGATTACTAATCTTAGCTATATTTTATTAGAGTCCTTAATATTAAATAAGGTTAATATTTATTAAGTAACTAAGTCTTATAATAAACTAAGCCTTATAATATTATATTTTTTCTTTTAGAGTCTCTATATTAAACTATATTATTTTAGTATACTAGGGGTATATATAGAATAATATTTAGAGATATTACCTATAGAGTTTATTTTAAAATTATAGGAGTAGGTAGTTAATTATTTAATAAGCTTAGCTAAGCTCTAGTAGAAGCTATAGGCCCTAATAGCTAAATATATACCTAATAAGGATATAAAGAGGCTTTTTACTATAGATTAAATATTTACTATATCTATAGTTAAATAAATAAAAATATTACTAGCTATAAAATAATATAAGCTATTTATTATAGGGGAAAATATTATATCCTTAATATAATAGAAATCTATTAATAATATTATCTTTTTATTTTTTATTAGATTAAATATATAAATAATAATAAAATATACTAAGTTATTTTTTTATATATAATAAGAGGTATAATTAATAATATTAAAATTAATTTCTAATTATATTATAAAAATATAAGCTAATTATATATATAGGTTAAATAATTATAATAAGAAGTAGAAATAACTTAAAAAAGGAAGAAGAAAAAGAGGAAAAAAAAGAAGAAATATAAAAGTTTAGAGTTTACTAATTTAACTATAATACTAGATAGTAGATAAAGCTACTATTATAGGGATATATAAATTCTTAGTGGGTAAATCTCTAACTAATATCTTAGATAATAAATAAGAACTCTTTATTAAATATATAAGGATATTAGTATTAATAGGAGAGTTTTTAAAAAAATATTATCTACTTTTTTTATAATAAAGTTAGAAATAACTAAGGTATTTTATATAACTATAATATATATAGGCTTATTTAAATAATATAAGGGCTTCCTATAATAATTATAGTTTATTTATAATATCTTTATTTATAAAATTTATATAATAGGTACTTTTATTTATTATTTAAGCTACCTAGATATAAGAAACTACTTTTATTTATTATAATTATAAGAGGGGAGATACTTATATTTTTATTACTCTTAGTTTCTAAATTATAACTTAATTAGCTTTAAATTAAATTTATTCTAATATTCTATTATATTTTAGGTATTATTAAATATTTTAGCTAACTTCTTTTTATTTTCTATTTTTACTAATATATTTTCCTTAATAGTCCCTTTTATAACTAGCTATATAACTATAATATTATTCTTTTAGTTTAATTAGAGGATTTTTACCTTAATTTACTTTAAAATTTATAAATTCTACTTTATATTAATTAAGATTAATTAGTTTATTTATTTAATATTATAGCCCTAGCTTAGGGATTTAGTAATTCTTATTAATATTTAAATATTATTATTCTTTTTAAATACTACTATATTTACTTAATAGGCCCCTTAGCTAACTAAATTATTATATTAAATATAGGTTATACCTTCTACTTTAAGTATATTAATAATTTTAAAGATTATAAATATATAGGAAGCTATAATTATAAACTTTAAATCTTAATAGGCCTTAACCTTATCCCTAATAAACTTAATCTTTATATTTAGCTATTAATTATTTAGGTCTATTATCTTAATATTTAAATTATATAAATTAGTTATTATTATAACTATTAGATTAGCTTCCCTTATCCTTCTATTATAGGGATATCTACCTAACTCCTTTATAAAGTAGGTAGGGTAAAATATATACTCTTTTATATAAGATAATATAAAGTAAATATTATCTTTTATAATAAATTCTAATATTAGTACCTTACTATATATATAATAAGTCACCCTATTATTTATAATAACCTTCTAATATTTTATAATAAGGGTATTAACTATCTCTAATAATAAGAGTTATATATATATCTTAGTAGCTACCCTTATTATATAGATTTTATATATATTATAAAAATATATAAATATATTATAATAAAAAGTCTTATACTAAATCTTATTTATAACCTTAGTCTTAGCTTCCTTATAGAAGTCTTACTTCTATTATATTAGTCCTACTTTTATCTTAATATATATAAATAAAGTAAAATATATATAATTTTCTACTTTTTAACAAATTATATATAAGTTAGCTAGTACCTTAAGTATTAAGCTCCTATCCTTTAGGTATTTTTAGAGGTACTATATAATAAGATTAGTAAACTTATTCTTTAAAGTAATAAACTAGGTATTTATAAGTTAAAATAATAGTTAAATATCTAAAATATAATTATAAATAAGTATATTAGTTATTACCTATTAGAACCTTACCTTAATATTTAATATATTCTTAGTTAACTTTATTCTAAAGTTTTAAAACTTATAAGTCTTATTAAATATAGCCCTATACTAATATATATAAAAGATTAAATCTTTATCCTATTCCTTAGTTAATAAAACTAGGC
>JAMFTM010000187.1:0-77433 GCA_023522825.1 Diaporthe ampelina
GGACTTTTTTTTTTTCTCTGTGCATTTTTTCCAACAGCTCCCAGCTGCAGCCGAGACAAGCCAAGCAATCGCAGGATTTCTAAACTCGGCCGCCCGTCAGTTAATAATAACTCTCCTCGCCTCTTCCTCCTGGAGCTCAGGGACCACGCATCTCGACACTCCCAAACTTTACCACAGCACAAACAAACCTTAGACTCGACAACCGCGTGTCGTAGCTGTTTAAGACAGGAAAAGGTGAGCTGATTCTCCAGTTAATTGCACCTGCCCCTTGGGCCTGGCAGTGCCGGATCAGTCGTGGATGACGTTGGCCTGCGACTGTTGAGGCTCGCGGGCTGTGGGCTCTGCGGCAGGCCTGGACCCCGCCAAACGCCCCGGCAGCCTGTGCTGCGTGGTGTGACGGTGGCAGCATTCCCGAGACAGCTTTTTTCCTCGCCGATATAGAGGCTGCCCATAACCCACCTCGTCCTCCCTGCCTTCTTTCCTTCTGGGTCGCCATCTCCTTTTCTACCACTCGGACCCTCACCGAGCACAATAAATAAGTTGCGGCACAAGGCTGACATTTAAGAGCCTCACTGCACCAGACCAAACAACCATATCGGACCTCCGTTTGCCCTTCTCGACTCAGCTCTCGACCTAAGATACCAACCAATATCCCGCATCCCCGAGAGGAAAAAAAAAGTCAGCTTCAGCTCTCTCACCTACCAACCTACTTCTACTCCTGCCACGCCGCCTCTCTTTTGCGCTTCCACCCTGAAGACTTTCGATCCTAACTCAGCGAATCTCTCAGCCAAACTGACAAGATGGCCACTGCTCTTGACCACCTCGCCCTTGGCGGCAGAATCGACTGGCTCGCCTCGCTCGACACTGCCTTCCAGCCCGCCCAGAACTACCGCCGAACCTCCATTGTAAGACTCCCGCAATTCAGAGACGACTGGCGCCTCTAGTGGTCATTCATGCTAATCGTCAATTCCCGCCACCAGATCTGCACGATTGGCCCCAAGAGCAACTCCGTTGAGGTCCTGAACAAGCTCCGAACTGCGGGTCTTAACGTGGTCCGAATGTAAGATTACTCCAGCCCCAGCTCTAGCTCCTAAGCCGGCTACCACAGTGCTTCCCAAGGCTAACGCGAAACCTCTAGGAACTTCTCCCACGTATGTGTTCATGACACTTGCCCGTGAACGAAAGACAGGATAAGCTGACGACCTTTAGGGCGAATACGAGTACCACCAGTCTGTCATTGACAATGCTCGCGCCGCCGAGAAGTCCCAGCCTGGCCGTCAGGTCGCTATTGCCCTTGACACCAAGGGACCTGTACGTGAAAATAACCACACAATCATCGGAAACTAGAAGACTTACCTTTTCGTGAATAGGAGATCCGAACTGGAAACACAACGGGGGATGCCGACCTTCCCATCTCCGCTGGCACAGAGATGAACATTACAACGGACGACAAGTACAAGACGGCATGTGACACCGAGAACATGTACGTGGACTACAAGAACATCACCAAGGTCATCCAGAAGGGCCGAACCATCTACGTTGATGACGGTATCCTGGCATTTGAGGTGCTGGACATTGTCGATGACAAGACTCTCCGCGTCCGATGCAAGAACAACGGCTTCATCTCCTCAAGAAAGGGTGTCAACCTGCCCAACACTGACGTCGATCTTCCTGCCCTCTCCGAGAAGGACAAGAACGACCTGCGCTTTGGTGTCAAGAACAACGTCGACATGGTCTTCGCCTCGTTTATTCGTCGTGGTGAGGACATCAAGTCCATCCGGGAGGTCCTCGGCGAGCAGGGCAAGCACATCCAGATCATTGCCAAGATCGAGAACCGACAAGGTCTGAACAACTTTGCCGAGATTCTCAAGGAGACCGACGGTGTCATGGTTGCCCGTGGTGACCTTGGAATTGAGATCCCCGCCGCTGAGGTGTTCGCCGCCCAGAAGAAGATGATTGCCATGTGCAACCTTGCTGGCAAGCCCGTCATCTGCGCCACCCAGATGCTCGAGAGCATGATCAAGAACCCCCGGCCAACTCGTGCTGAGATTAGCGACGTCGGCAACGCCGTCACTGACGGCGCAGACTGTGTCATGCTGTCTGGCGAGACCGCCAAGGGCTCCTACCCATGCGAGGCCGTGTATGAGATGAGCGAAGGTACGTTGCTTCTCACGCTGCATCCTGTCTGAAGGATCTGGTGCTAACACACTGCCGCAGCCTGCCTCAAGGCCGAGAACACCATCCCATACGTCTCCCACTTCGAGGAGCTGTGCTCACAGATCAAGCGCCCCATCAGCGTCGTCGAGTCTTGCGCCATGTCTGCCGTGCGTGCGTCGCTCGACCTCAACGCTGGTGGTATCATCGTCCTCTCCACGTCTGGCGAGTCCGCTCGTCTGCTCTCCAAGTACCGCCCCGTGTGCCCCATCTTCATGGTTACCCGTAACGCCAGCGCCTCCCGGTATGCTCACCTGTACCGTGGCGTGTACCCCTTCCACTTCCCCGAAGAAAAGCCCGACTTCTCCAAGGTTAACTGGCAGGAGGATGTCGACCGCCGTATCAAGTGGGCTGTGGCGAGGGCTAAGGAGCTCAACGTCCTGTCCAAGAACGACACCGTCGTCGTTGTTCAGGGCTGGAAGGGCGGCATGGGTAACACCAACACCCTGCGGATCGTCAAGGCCGACACCGAGGACCTCGGTATCGGCAAGCTCGAGGGCTAAGTGGTCGACGTTTGTCCGGATTGCATCTCCTACTGTAATGGATGTTCTTGGGTGAGGGAAGTAAGAAAATGAGCCGCCTGTGCTAACAAGGCGCCGCGCCGCACATGGTATGAGGCTGTATGCTTTTATGAGGGATACATCGGATAGACTTCGGCAGGATGAAATTGAATGAAAAAAAAATTAGAATTCATGACCAGCTTTTGTTTCCCGTCGCAGCCTCCCGGGCTGGTCGGCCCACGAGGATCTTCAGTCGCACATCATGTGAAGAGTGTGTCAACACTCTTGGGAAGTATTGGAGCCGGGTCGCACTGGAGAGCAGGTAGAGACTGTGTCGCTCATGATTGACCCAGTGTTCAAAAAAGAGGTTCAAAGACTGCAGCCAAGAATTGCAAGGCAAGATGGGGGGCCCTGTCTAATATATTATTCCCTACCGGACCGGGTCAGTGGGAGCGAGCTTTGACCTCGGCACTTCCCTCCGTTCCTGCCCGAGAGGTCTCCATATTAGCTTTTGCGTGACTCCTGCCCTGCCTATCACCGCCCTCTTTTGGATTAATGCATCGACTTATTTTCCCCATTTCTATCCTGGTATTTCCCATCGAATAGTATGGGAATTTCTGAAATCTCCCATGGCCGCTTGGTACCGCGTTTCCGGGTCCCTTGTGGGTTGCTGAGCGCGTGTTCGTAGAGAACCACCTGGTTGATAACCCTTAACCCCCACCAGCAAGCACCTCCCCCTCTGTCCATCGGGGTCAAGCAGCGGAATGTGTGCCGCAGGGTCTAACCCGCAGCCCGTAGCCTCTGACTTGTAAGGTTTGGAAACTTTATGTTACAAACTGTGTCTGAGTTCGTCCTGACTCTGCGTCGTGCGTTAGATGAATTGCAGACTAAGTTTAATTTTTCGTTTCTTCGACATTCGCTTCCTCGTGGGCACTGGGCCGATGGTGGCCGTATCGGAACGCTCGAGAGGTCTTGTCTTTTGGGTATCTTGGCCAAATTGTCTCCGCGGCCTACCTAGGTTCTGGTTCCACTAAGTATTCTTGTGCGGAACAAGACTTACAAAGTCACTGTGAGGAATGCCCAGATGCTCAACCAAACTCTATTTACACAAAACACACAAGCACTCGCCAGTATCAGAGCGTACCAGGCTGTTGGGTTGCTCAAGTGTCAGATAGTGCTAAATTCAAAGCCATGCACACGCCTAAGCCTGTTCTAGCCATGTGGTGTGTCGTCTCATATGTCACAGTTGTGCTAACTACGCCGCTTCTAATAAGAGAATTCTACCAGCAGTGTATACCAATAGTTGCATTGCTGCCTACATATCACTTTGGATACCCTAGGGTAGGCCCAGAATACTCATAAGAAATCAAATATTCGAACAATTTAATAGCGCCTTAGTCACTGGGCAGGAAAGATGTCATATTTTGGATCATAATTGCCAGTGAATGAGGACGTACGCAGGTGAAGTGATGAACTTGATCACGACTCCCCGGTCATGTAGATGTGCAGTAGCATTTTCAAGTCTGCTCCTCTTTCTGCTGCTGCAATGCCCTGGCATCAGTCCACCTGCCTACCATCAGTCATCAATCGTCTCGGGAAGTGGGCAATCCTTGCATGCCACACAACTCCACATTGCCTGGCTTCCCTCCTTCAACTCACAACAACTGCCGCCTGATGACCGTTTGAGTTATTGAGTCAACACGGATTCGCATGTGCCCAGGATCCGGTAGCATTAATGCTGAATACCACCAGCAAAGCCACGTACGCAAGAGGCCCTTCTGTTTGGGATCGAAATGACAACACTCACAACCACATCACTTCTTACTGCCACGTCACCTGAGAGGTGACTTCAAGCCATCTGAAAACCCATCAAAGGACGACAGCCCGGCAATTGCGATGTGACAATGTAGATCAAGCCTCTCAGAATGTCGTGGCACGTCGGCCAGGGGCGACTGTGCAATAGTTGACGGCCAGCAAGCTTGAAAGCAGGTTCTTCTTCCAACTTTCTCAGAGCCGTGTCGTCGTATCGGCGGTAGTACATACCAGGTGCCCAGACGCAGGACCGACCTGGAGCGCTCTTACTTCTCCACCTAGTAGTGATCTCAAGTGGCCTGACACCTGGTGAATCTAATGGTCTTTTCCGGAAAGGTGGCGTATGGGATCGGCCGCGGTATTGGTTGTCATGAGCAACAAACCCGGGTGCGTTGTGGGCCAGTCACCAGCCATAGATCAGGTCAGCTGGCCAAGAATTACTCCCCCAGACACACCCCCCAATTTGGGCCGACGCCCGCGCAACGGCCCAGGACTCCAATAGTGAGACAGCCTACCGGAGCGGAGATGACTGACGCCCCGAAAACTTCATTACCAAATGCCGGACCGGAGCTCACAATTATGCAGCGAATTATGCAGTGGCTTGGACGGGATTCGGCAGCGATGCAGACCGCGACTAGTCTTGTGCAAGAAGTCGTTGAGTGCGAAGAAGGGTGGCAGAGCCGGGGTTCATTGCTGATGTGGTGTGAGGCGAGAACGGGGTTCCGTATTCGCATTCCTTACTCGGTTTCGGTCGCACCAAGCATTTTCGGTTGCATTTCCATTTAGTTGATGCATTCTCCTGCCGAAGCTGTCGATGAAATCCGTCCTGATGTTGAAATCTGACAGACGAATTTGTTTCTTGTCAAAGTTGACGTGACATTTGTTCGATCGAGGTTGTAACTCACGTGCCTATAAGCTTTGTCAAGTGAGATTGTATTCGTCGTACAAACCTTGGGCGCCTGTCACAAACACACAATCGGACGCACAGTGCCACTCGGCTGCAATAAGGTCTCGGAAGTGCCCGCCGAGCTGGGATAGCACCTGCAGAGAGGGGATCAGTCTCGAGCCAGAGAGAGCTGAGCTTCTCAGCCTGAACCACTCATTAATTCGTGAGCCTTCAAAACTTCATACTGTTGAATCACCCAAGTCGCTTCATTTTTGATTACCATCGAAAACCTACCTTCAACATGACTGACTGGACCAAACAAAATAGCAAGGGTTGCTGCACCCAATGGCCGGGGCAGATCACGGCAGCGACTCAGGCTCACACGATGGTACAATGGCAGACCATCACACCACATCGAGCACAACGGAAACCGACTACGAGAAGCACCATGAGATAGTGCACGATGACATAGACCGAGAAAAGAAGATCGAGGCCGCAGCAGCCGAGGGACACGACGCAGACACCCCGTCCAACATCGGTTACCTCCTCGACGAGCGAGGCGAGCTGAAGAGACAGCGCTCTATCGCCGAGCAGGCGAGCCTCGCGCTGGCCAAGACCAGGAGTAACGCGTCCCACCACCAAAACGGCGCTAGCGATCTCGAGAAGGGCGTCACGTCCGAGGGCGACGGCGACGGCGACAAGGACTCGCACCCGGTCGAGAGCGATCCGAACATCGTCTGGTGGGATGGGCCCGACGACCCCGAGAATCCGATGAACTGGCCCAGCTGGCGAAAGGTCCTGACTTGCACCATCATCTCCTTCCTGACCTTTGTCACGCCGCTCGCGTCCTCCATATTCGCCCCGGGCGTGCCGGACCTGATGAGGGACTTCCGTTCCGACAGCAACCTGTTGGCCTCTTTCGTTGTGTCCGTCTATGTACTGGGCTTTGCTTTTGGTCCACTAATCATGGGTTAGTTTCCGCTGTGCATTTCTTTTCCAATCTGTTTCTCTGGAAAATTGACTGACATATCTCTCAGCCCCTATGAGTGAGCTCT
Source organism: Diaporthe ampelina (assembly GCA_023522825.1). Taxonomy (NCBI): domain Eukaryota; kingdom Fungi; phylum Ascomycota; class Sordariomycetes; order Diaporthales; family Diaporthaceae; genus Diaporthe; species Diaporthe ampelina. The sequence goes on from JAMFTM010000187.1 coordinate 6,468, forward strand.
ACGGGAGGTCAATTGTCTATCACGTCAGCAACGTGGGTTTCGTGGCCTTCCTCGTGGGCTGCGCGCTCGCCCCAGACCTGAACAGCCTGGTCGTCTTCCGCTTCTTCTGCGGCTGCTTCGGCGCCAGTCCGCTCACCAACGGCGGTGGCTCCATCGCCGACATCATCCGCCAGGAGAAGCGTGGCAGCGCTATGGCCGCCTTCAGCGTCGGTCCGCTGCTTGGCCCCATCATTGGTCCCGTTGCCGGTGGCTTCCTCACCGAGGCTAAGTCTTGGCGTTGGGTCTTTTGGGTGCTGGCCATTGTCGCCGGTGCTCTGACAATTATCATGTTGCTCTTTATGCGCGAGACGTACGCCCCTGTGATCCTGCAGCGGAAGACCGCTAGGCTGCGCAAGGAGACAGGCAACGAGCTGCTGCGTTCGAAGCTCGACATCGGGCTATCACCGCGCGACCATTTCTATCGCAGTATTGTCCGGCCTTTGAAGATGCTCATCAGGTCGCCTATTGTTGCGCTCTTTGCGGTATACATCGCAGTGGTCTACGGTTACCTTTACCTCATGTTCACTTCCATGACAGAGGTCTTCCAGCAGACATACCATTTCAGCACCAGCATCACCGGTCTTGTCTTCCTTGGAATGGGCGTTGGCTCTATGGCTGGATTGGCCTACTTCTCGGCTACATCCGATCGCCACATCCAGAAGATGTCGAAGCTGGAGGGCAAGGGGATGAAGCCAGAATACCGCCTGAAGCAACTACCAGTTGGTGCGTTTTTGCTCCCAGGTGGCTTCTTCCTCTACGGATGGACCGCCCAATACCACGTCCACTGGATTGTGCCTATTATCGGAACAGGTGTAATTGGAATGGGAAACATTATTATTTTTATGAGCCTTCAGCTGTGAGTGAGCCCTTGCAGAAAACCACCTACACGTTTGCAACTACAGTATGAGGATGAGACTAACATAGAAACCTCATGTAACAGGTACCTCGTTGATGCGTTCACCATATTCGCCGCCAGCTCACTCGCCGCCAACACCGTCGTCCGATCCGTAGCAGGTGCGGTATTGCCGTTGGCAGGGTTGTCGATGTATGATGCTCTAGGTTTGGGATGGGGCAACAGTTTGTTGGGTTTCATTGCATTGGCTCTGGCTCCATTGCCATTTTGGATCAGTGAGCAATTCCCGATTACCATTTTCATCCTCACACGAGAGGATACACCCGTGCTTTGAAGGCTAACTCTGAAAATTACAGTGGCCAAAGGAGAGTGGATGAGGACAAAGTGGGAGCTAAAGGACCTTTAGACGGAATTGCATTTCCTGGTAGTTTGATTTTTTTGCATATGGGGACTAATCTTGTCTCTGGTGGCATGAAGGCGCTTGCGTGACCATGGCTTTCGGCATTTTCACTTAGATACGCCGCTCTCTGTCTGCTAATAGGTATTGGTATTCTTGGTTTTGCTTCGTTGTGAGCCTCGCTCAGGATAGTTGTGGAACTGGAACGTAGAAAATTTACACCCGGTCAGAGATCACTGGGAAGATTGCAAATCATTGGAGCTTGTCCTTTCCTCCCTGTCACTGTCAGAGGTTTCAGGAACCGCCGTCGCATTGCTCAACCGCGTTTGCATCCGACTGATGGACGTGTGTGATTCCGCCGGCGCAGAATAAGTCGGTATTGCCACAGACTCGGCAGAGAGACCGTTGTCTCGTCTCGACCATTAGCCGGCCAATCTGCCTTTGTAGATAGCATACCCATTATCGGAGTCGAGACTCAGCACCCCTGCATCGTGAACCCCCGATTGTTTCTGGAGTGTTTCTCTCATCTGCACAATGTTTCCAGCCAATTGGAACAAAACCCCGCAGGGCGCTTATTGTCAAATCTGTTGGAACGGCCTTGGAGCCCGCCTGCGCGGGGTGGGGGAACAGGTTTCACAGGTACTTGTGTTCTGTTTCAAGATCGCCCCTCGGCAACCAGATTCCCCACGAAGGTGACAAGGGCTGCTGGGGCTACCCCGGCGCTCGGCGAGCCGCAATGCTCGGACGGCCCCATACAAAAGCGAGAGCGTTGTGGTTGCCACTCGGCGAAACCAAACATTGCTGCAAGGTATCCCTCTTGCGCGCCCTTGCGAGCTCCCGGTTCCAGAGGCAAAAGCATCCAGAATCATGTAGGCGCCGTGCCAAGTTGCAGACGCCGTCTCAGGGTCCTATTGTGTCTGACCTGTGTGACCGTCCGATACTAGTTTTGTCTGATGTAGAAATTTTGTACGGTGGATATGGAGCTGGTCTGATATGCGTGATTTAGGTTGAGGGCTTCATAAGATGGCAGCAGAGCCTCCCCATCTGCCCAAAGTTGAGCGGTGTTCATCCAACCCACAGTTGAACTTTCACTCTCAGGCCAGGAGCCATACTTTCTCTTCTCTGTTGGTCTTGACGGCCCTTTTTTCGTCACAGTTCATAATACACCGCAGCAGGACTGTATTTCTATTCTCTCTCACTTCTCTCCGCCACGTTGTTGACAAGCCTCGACTCTATCAAAATGAAGTTCCTCACCTCTATCCTGCTTCTCATCTCATCCTCCTCAGTCCTGGCAATCCCCACGGGGATGCCACTGATTAGGACCAACGGGAACACATCACCATCCACCTGCGGGGGCGGCGGCGGTACAACAAACAATGCCGGCCAAGGCTCGTCAAATTCCACGACAGGAGGCGGCAATGGCGGCGGCGCCTCGGGGAACATCAACCCAAGCCTGGTCCCAGACTTCGGCGTGGCTCAGAATGCCAACGCCAACGCGAGGCAGCAAGGCTCATGTGACGGCTTCAACGCGGCCAGCGAGTCGGTCGTTAATATCCCGTGCTCGTGCCCGCCGTCCCGGGCGTCGTTCCTCGCCGCGCTGGACAAGAACGTTGCTGCAGGCAGCGTGCAAGGCGAGAAGGTCGAGTTTAACAACGACGCCAGCGACCAGAGTGCCGCGACCAACAAACAGCGGGCGACAGCCATGCTTGTCACATTACAGAACCTGAATGGTGCTGGTGTCGGCTGCCCCGCTGCGAGTGCGCCTAATTTTGCCGTCATGCAGAAGACTGGGGCGCTTGCGTCGAAGGCATTTGTGCAATAGCCTTTATTACCGAGGAGTTCATATTTCCCTAAATTGGGAACGAGTTTATGATGAGTCTTTGGAGTTGGGGCTGTGGATCAGCAAATCTGACAATTCAGATCAATGTCGGGCGTCTGGGCATGGTTTGGGCATCGAGATCTTTTTCCAACTGTTTATATATCAAGGTTACTTAAATAAGACTGTCCATGAGAACAAACTTTTGGTCCTGCTGTATCTGTCTGTCCAGAGGGTCATGAAGCTTCTCATTGTCAGTGTCTTTCCCATTGTTCCCTCTGCCGATGTGGACCGCGCCACTCTAAGACCTCATTTGCGCCCCCCAACTCTGTCGGGCGAACCAGGCTGTAAAGAATTTGGAATGGGCTAGGCACTTGGCCGTAGGTCTGCTCTTCAAACGCTCTTGCCTCAAGAGCTAAGGATGATTCGTTGTTGGCATGACGCTCGAACCCGGCGAGCCTCGCTCCTCCCCGGAGTTATGCAGTGTCCCGATATCTTGTGTTGACATCTATGCCCCACTCCAATTTTTCAAAAGTCTCTTCACCTTTCTTTCCAGAACAGGGACTTCCATCATTCTCCTCCACCTCATCTCGTACTGAAGATATCGCCCACAGAACACATCATAACGTATTCTAACGCTCATTCCTTTTCGGCACTTCGAAGCGACCAACACTACCCTAGGGTACTGATATCATGAATTCAAGTGCTGGGGCTTTCAGATGCATTTGTGGACGGTCCTTTGCGGCTCGCGGAGCACTCGATCAACATTGTTGGGACAAAGAGGCCTCATCAGACCACAAGCCGCTCCTTGATATCCAGCGGGTCCCATGTAATGTGTCCAATGTCAGACCCCCAGCCCTGAGTCCCAATTCTTTCTGCCTTGGCTCCCAGATCGTCGTGAACTGACTGCTTCCGTTTCACCTATATGCCATACCGCGCTTTGGTGGGTACTAGAGAAGATCCTTATGAACACCCAGGCCTTTCTTGCTATCTCTCGATTGCCACACTACTTCTCTGCCTTTAAAACTATCACCATGGTGTTCGTCTCAATCTGACGGTCAAGATGGCACATATCGTCAAGTCTAAATAATTCCCTAGGAATTATAAGAGTATTTTAAAGCCTAAAAGGGATTGTTGAGAGAAAGGGGTTGTAGGAGTGGAAATAGACTTATTAGGGAGCTTCTCTCCTAGACTAGAAGGCTCCTTCCCTCTGAGAAGATTCCTCTCTATTTCCCTACTAGGCTTCACCTACTTAGGGATATCGGATAGCTAAGAGAGAATTCCTTCCTTCCCCTCTTAACTAGCCTATTTTTAAGCTTTTAGGTTGTTTGGGTGAATTATGACTTTGAATCTTTAAGGATTTCTAGTTTTTAATATTGGTGTTGATCTGATTGAGTTGAAGGAGGAAGGTGGAGGACTTAGTGTTGTTGAACTTGAGGAAGGAAGGAAGGAAGGAAGGAAGGAAGGAAGGGAGGTGGGTATTCCTCTATTTGTACCTTAGTACCCCTTCTTTCCTCTAGTAATCCTCTTCTCTCTACGAGTCCATTTCTTCCCAACAAGTCTATTCTCATAAGAAGTCCACCAAGAAGCCGGTTAACTACTTGGAAGTCAAGATATTCTCCTCTTTAAATCTATTGATAGTTGGTTTCAGAGGATAGTGGTCGTACGGGTAAATGAGGGTCATAGGGATCTTCTCTAGTACCCACCCAAGCGCGGTATGGTGATATTGACCGACATGAACAGGACCTTCTAGAAGTACTCCACCCAAAAGACGCATGGATAGCCGGTGGGACTGGAAACTTTATCAATATCATCGATAACAGGAGCGCGTCGCTCAGGGGATTAGGCTCAAATCATTTCACATCATTCTGCAATGGATGTGACCTGATATGCAGCTACAACTGGGTGACTAAGGGGTCAAGAATCCAGGTCTAGACCCCTATTCTAGCAAGCAGTTGACTCATCGACGCTGATAAAGGTACATGGGTGCACCGCCTGCCCTCGAAGTTTCTGAATCGCCGGTGCTCCAACTCACGAACCCGCGATTTCCTGCGACGCTCAAAGAGGACCAAGGTTACTATATCGTTGATTAGAACGCGGCAAAAAACCCCTGTCACTCTTTCGAAGCTGTGTTTGAAGCTGCAGATCGTATGCCAGAGACTTCGGCAGTCCCTTGGACTCAGGTAGACGTCCTTGTTGACCGAAAGAGCTTGACCTGGTTCTATCAGTTCTGCACTGGAAAAGTCAGCAGCACGTTCCGATTTGATTTGTATCTCGTCAAAAACACCTTGATCGTCGAGCGATCGTTGAAGTCGCCATCCGCATATCGAGGTGCCGGCCCTGCGTACTCAACTTGGGCCGAAAGTTTCAAAGAAGCCGTGGTACAGATGCCTCGGGCTTGTGAGCACACCTCGTGTCATCACCGTGTCATCCAGTACGACTTTGGGGGACTAAAATTGGCCGTCCGTTATGAAGTGGAAGCTTCTTTGGTTGACCCGAAATCCAGTGGTGTGGGGACGAGACGTCAGAGTGTTGTAGAGTTGCGGATCGACTGGCGCGGCTTAGGGATACAGATACCATCTTGGTACCACGAGATGTGGTTTGCGCGCACGCGATACCTTGTCGCGCCCACCATGAAAACGGCACTTTCGACCAACCTCAGGTGCTGGATTTGAAAGATCAACTCTTTGAGTGGGAGAGCCTCTTATTCCACAGAGAAGTGCTGCAAAGAATGGCCATGCTTCTACGACGACTTCGGGACATCGTGCGCGGAAGAAGGAACAAGGCCTGTGTGGTGATCGGTCTGAGACATGACCGCGTCGCTAAATTATTCATTTACGAGGCTACCTCCGGAAATCAGCCACTACCGACTTCCGTGGTAAAAAAGTTTTGGCATGAACCAAAGAAATGAAGCTCTTTTTGTAGTGACACACGTCATATATTACATTGAAGCCCATGGGAAGTTATGACACAGCGAACCTCTGGCCGTGGGCGGATGGATCTGGCGAGTTGGAGCAGGACGACACGCCATCACGTACCCAGTCTGTTTCTGACTGAAAGACACGTCACAAGCGATGAAAAATGATATAGCTGTTCACAAGGAACCCTGGAAGGATCTTCTCATTTCGCTTAAGCCACTATGTGAGATGTTTCAGCCCATCAAACTCGTGCCTTTGTTTCTCCTGAGTGCCGAAATTGACATGGACGGAGCAACTCGGCTGAGATGAATCTCTATACAAATTTAGGGCGAAGAGTTCCATATAAGACCACCGGCCTCTAGACTGTACCTGCAACCTTTCATGGTCCGATAGCAGTGGTGTCCTTCTGCATCAAACCTTACACTTTCATTCACTACAGCAGCAGGCCTGCGTTCTTCGGTACATACTATTAACCGCGGCCCAGACCTGAAACTCCGTTCAAGCTGGTGACTTTGGGTTTGACTATTCTCTTTCAAGACAACGGTGTACGAATAGCAGCGCATTGTATCGCAGGCATGAGTCTACATGTAGGAATTCGAGTCCCTCGACAAGGGACCTTCGACTGGCCGCCTCCAGCTTCCATGGAACATGTTATGGGACCATGGACCTTCGCGAAGGGTATTGCCACCTTTGATGCACGCAGGATCATGCAAGCCCCTGTTGAGTCGCCAATGTTCTGCCCAAAGAGCAAACCGCCGCGGAGAGACTCCCATTCCCTGTTCCCCTCCACGGCAAAGAATGGAACTCCAGGTACCAGCTTTTCGGAAAGTACGTCTAAAAGCACACACCCAGGTGACTAACCACGCTTCTGCTCACCCCCAGAGAGCTTTTCTAACGAAAATCAGGGGTCAAATACTCTACCTTATACGACAGCTCTGGGAGCTTTCCCAGGAATGAGACCCACCCGCCCAGCAGGTGTTTCCACGGGCGCCAGGTTTCTCCCTCGGGGGACAGCTCCCACTGGTTTGTGGACATTCATGATGGTGCTAACACGAAGATGGCGTATCTCTTCTGCTGGAAGTGTGTGGAACTGGTGCAGAAGCAGATGTGGCCGCGTCACGTTGGACGTGGACACTATTTCTCGCCACCGCTCCTTTCAACGGCTGATAAGCTGGACCGAGAAGATCTGATGTTGTGCGCCACGTGCCGAAAATCTCTATGGAATGCTCTTAATGGATGATTGGGAAGGATGGGTAACTTTTCTGGGGGTTACCAGATCTTGACTTGCAACGCCACGACAAGATAACCAGGAGTGGCTGGGACAATTCGCTGTCCAAGAGGGAACCAAAGTTATCAAGGATGACCAAGAGGGTATTTGACGGTAGTCATTGGTTCGCGTCGCAATTCCATCAATTTGAAACTAATCCCGCCGAGTGATGTTGCCCCAATAAAGCTTGATGAGCATGGCAACATAGGAAATGAATCCGGGCGTTCTTCACTGAAATAGCTGTGCCATTTGTCTGAACAACGGCAGCAGTTTTGCAGGAACCCGGCTCCTGCAAGTGTCCCGGCAGCCCTACGGATTTGAGCAACTTGCGCACGCTGGCTCCTGTATTCTGTTCGAATGCCCGGGCCGACGGCATTAGCTAATATTTCCTGAATTCATATTGTCAGCGAAAACGTTCAGGATATTCCGCATGCTTGATCTCCCGGATTCCAATAGGTGTCCGCTGAATGCATGCATTTTCGCAATAAAATTTCCCCAAGTCTACCACACGCGCGAGAAATTTAAAAGCGTAACAAGAACGAAGTGAGTCGCGACAATAGCGAGTAGATAATATCCTGTACACATCCGATGTAACCAATCAAAATTCTTCTGAGGTTATCGCGGCTGGTGCCGGGTCAATTCCAATGGATCAGGCGCGCCTTAGAGTTCACAGTGAGATTTTTGTCCCACCCTGGTCCCTGGAAAAGCTGCCGATCAAAGGCGTTGACTACCTGCATATGCGGGTAGGGATGTGCCTATTGAGGTCGGATGATTTCAGTGCGGAGAAAGATGGCGAGAGCAGTGCAGAGCGGCAATCTAGATCGTCATTCACGGCTTGGATGGTGAGACCAAGAACTGTTACGAAGGTGTGGGGTGACGTATAATGGGTTTTCCGATAAACAACCAACCGCGCCTGTTCTGCGAAGGGCGTTCCCGTGAAATAGGTCACCGTCTTTCTCCGCAGGGCGCCGCAGGGCGGTGTTAAGCCTGCACGATAGCGGCCGGATCTGCTTGGCTGGATTCGGCTAGAACTGGACCCTTGCTGCAAATTCCCGTACTTAAATAGTTTGAGTCAGATTTTGACCCGAGTCGGCCTTGTTATCAGTTCCGAGTCGCAACTCTCTCTACTCAGTCTGCCACGGACTGCACTGGAGGTATACCTCGAATTTTCTTCTCACAGGATATTTTCTCACCGCTCTTGTCTCGAACAAGTGCTCACGGAGACGTATCTGCGATAGCCTACCACCATGGATGAGACCACTCCGTTGCTACCAGACGCTGCGACTGCCCCCATTCCGAGAGACGACCAATTATACAGAGTACCGAGCAAGCACGACTTTGTTGATTTTGATCCGAATGGCGACGATGAAAATCCCCTGGACTGGCCTCAAAGCTACAAATGGATGATTGTGACTTTACTGGCATTAATGGCCTTCACAGTGTAAGAAAGAAGAGATTTTATTCACTGAAATTTGCCACACTCTGGCGTGCGGGGATCGATTCGCCTATGCTGATACGCCAAAACAGAACCTTCACGTGTATCGGCGTGGTGCCAATAGCCCAAACCATCGTGGACGACCTCGAACATGGGCACGCCTCCAGCTCTGCGAGCGTGCTGCTCGTGACCATTTGGGAACTTGGTGAAGCCGCGGGCCCTCTTTTCATCGCGCCCCTCTCTGAACTTTACGGACGTTACCCGGTCATAAACATCGCCAATGCGCTCTTCACGGCATTCACGGTGCTCGCTGCGCTGAGCCCGACCACGGGCATACTTATTTTTGCGCGGGCTCTCACTGGAGTCGCGGTCGCCACCAACGTCCTCAGCCCGGCTATCGTCGGCGATATCTTCGTTTCCGAAATGCGCGGCGGAGCCATGAGCCTCATCCAGCTCGCGCCGCTTATAGGGGGAGCCGCTGGGCCAGCCATCGCCGGTGCTGTGGCTCAGACGCTGGGCTGGAGGAAGACGCTCTGGATGAGCGCTGTCCTTGCAGGCGCCTGCGAGGTGGCCTTTCTGATCTGCTTCCGCGAAACATACAGGGTCGAGATCCTAAAGCGGAAGGCTGCCCGGCTCAGGAGAGAAACTGGCAACTCTGCACTCAGGTCTGAGTTCGACGCCGAGGAGGGCGGGCACAGCTGGCAGCTCATCGGAGAATCTGTATTGCGCCCTTTCATTGTGCTCAAGAGCAGCTTTGCCTTGCAAATTCTGGCATTATTCGGCTCCTTCACTTTCACCTACTTCTACATCATGTCGACAAGTCTGCCGCCAATTTTGCAGCAGTATTACGACTTCACACCAGCGGCCACAGGCTTTGCTTTCCTCACATTTTCAATCGGATCCACCGCATCTGTTCTGGTGTGCAATGTGTATCTTGACAAGATCTACATCAAACTGCGCAACATGCATCAGGGAGTCGGACAGCCGGAATATCGCTTACCATTCATTATCCTGGGTAGCATGCTCTTCCCCATCCCGGTCCTCATTTATGGCTGGGCGACGCAATTGCACCTTCACGTCTCTGTACTGCTCGGTGCCGTGGTGCTGCTAGGAAGCTTCCTGATGCTCTCATTCCTGCCACTGATGGCATACGTGGTTGATGCTTTTGGAGTCTACTCAGCATCTGCAGTATCTGCTGTCATTGTCACGAGATGTCTGATGGGAACTTTCGTGCCGCTGGCTACTGAGCCTCTCGTGTCGAAATTTGGGTACGGCTGGGGCTTCACTATCTTCGCAGCGATAAGTGCCGCTACGATTCCAATTCCTGTGGCGATGTTCAGATACGGATACAAGTGGCGTCAACAATCCAAGTACACGAGAGACTGATTTCAAGACGAGAACGGCTGTAAGAGACAACAGAACGCCATGCCATGCAAAACATGCAAGACGGGATTCCAAGTGCGGAGACTATGATGATGAGGCCTCAAAAGTCACTTCTGTTTTTTGTGGATGCATAGCCAGCCCGTGGAGTTTCAAGAGTGTTTGTAGCTTTTAGCATATATAATTAGAGCATGCTTTTTTGAAATGTTCTAATGCCTTGAAGAAACTTGGTCCCGCTGCCAGCAGTCGCTGGGTCTGAATCAGTTCACATTATATTCTCTTGGTACTCGATACATCTCGCGCTTCAGGCGTTCGGAAATTTAATTCACGCGACGGACTGGAATCCATACAGGCTACTCTGAGACTTTGGCAAGAGTAAATTAGAGTGCTGGGGGTCATATGCCAGACACCTTTGCAATAAACTTGCCGAAAACAGGGTATGCACCAGAAGCAAAGAAAGTCTTGATGACTTATGTCCTCAGGGTTTCGTGCCTTTCCAAAGTCTCGACAAACAATTGAATCTTCTTAGTCTTCGTCTCCGGCCTCTTGATGTTCATTAGCCTGAACAAAAATGGAAACCTCTTCGTCCGCCCCAGTGTTTCCCAAAAAGCTTTGGCCCGCACGTTCGCATCGAGCGCGGCCTGGAACTCCTCGTCAGGCTCTGCGGTCTTCATTCGATATGCAGCATCCCACCTCCCGTCTGCTTTCGCCCGGTTGACTTCGGCCAGCCCACCTTCGCGCATCCGCCCCTCCCGCATCAGCCTCTCCACGACCTCCCGATTCACCTGCGACCAGCGGCTGCGTGCCCTCCGCGGCGTGAAACATCTCTCCTGGTAGTCATCGTCGTGGCCTCGTGCGGTGCTGTCCACCCAGCCGAAGCAAAGGGCGGCATCTCGCGCGGCGATATATTCGATCCCCGGAGCCGTGGACTTAGACTTGCGCAGGAGGAGGCGTACGCCGTCGTCGGGCGGGCCGTTGGTGAGGAAGTCTTCCCATTCCTTGAGGGTGAATGGTCCTACCAGGCTCTTGTCTGCGAAGGCTACCATGCCGCGAGTTCGCAAAGGGCTGAGGGCAGGAAGTCGTCCCTCCCTTGGCCGCGCAGAGCAGTAGCTAGGATCTTTGTGTTTACGGATGAGTCCTGAAAGAGCCCTTGACCGCCAAGCAAACATTTGTGTCAGCTCAGACCAAGCTTCATGAATTCTGTGCAGGAGTGGCTTGTAAGAGAGTGCAGATAGAAGCTTAAAGGGTAGTACAGACCGCCCTTGCTTCCCGGACAAATTACGACTCTAAGCTGACCGTAGCGCCGTTCTGTTTGCAGCGGGGTTCAACCCCCAAGAGTCAGCTCGAGGCCAACAAGAATACCCGTGGGTTCGCTCTTGCTCCGAGGAACCCACTGCTGGCGCAGTGGGTGCCAAAACCGCACAACAGCCAAAACCTCGCAACAAAAAACAGATATTTTTACACCAAAATTTATTAGTAAGTAACCTACCAAGACCCTATTTTTAGCCCCTAACTTAGAGAAGTCATATAATACTTTCCTAGGTCTTAGTTATCTTATATCTCTATAAAAACTTATTTAATTATTTTAAAATAATATAATATAATTTCCTAGCTCTTAGGATTCTAGAAGTATTCTTTTTTCTTAGATTAGATTATTATTGAGTATAGGGGACTAAGTTAAAAATACTTATTTTGGTGGGAAAGAGGCCTGTTTTTTGTTGCGAGGTTTTGGCTGTTGTGGGCTTTTGGTACCTACCACGCCAGTGGTGGGTTCCTCGGAGCAAGAGCGAACCCACGGGTAACCTGAACACACCCATAGCTGATTTCTCATTATTGAGACGTACCTACTCGCCAATGTTCTCGATCATGATGGAGCAATGTGGTACTTAAGTAAAGAAAGCTAGCCCGTTTTGCGTATGACGGAAACGTGCGCAGTCGCCGTCCTCAACCGCCTGCACTGAAGCCGCAAAGGATGATGTCACATGTACATAGGAACACGTATATATAGTTGTTCAAGACATTCTTCCATGATGTTGTTACATAATACTAATTGGGTTATGAAATGTCGTGCTGTGGTCGTAGAAGGGTCGGGTATTGGATTGCTCTGGCTATCATGATTTGGCACCAGTTTTCCAAGACTAGCACTGACCTGTCAACAGAATCACACTAGCGTTATCGAAGCTTTTCAAGTTGAATATCATTCCTCCTGGACACATTATGCTTCATGATTGAACCAAGTATGAATAGCAACACACACTAGCAAGAGTACAAGCCAAGGCACTAAGAGGCCAAGCACTCTCTTTACGGCCTCCATCGGAAGCCGGGATGCTTCCAGTCCAGATCCGAGGCCTCTTCCGGAGAGTAACCCGCTAGCTCTTCCTCAAGGCTCCGATTGTCACGCCTCTTGTTGTCACGCTTCATCCAGAACAAGGTCAAGGTTGCAGTGATCAGGATAGTGCTTCCAGTGGCCAGGTTGAGCCCGTTTCCAATGTGGTAATTCGGTCCGTCCCAGCTCAGGAAGGACCAGGTGGCGACGAGCCCGCCGATATTGCCAAACATGACTGTTTTGAGAAATGTCAGTTCGTCATCCTGAAACAGAGCGAATTTGCTCGAACGAGCCTGGTGGGATGAAGAGGTGGAAAACTTACCATTTGTTCCAATGGCCGCGCTTCGTGCCGTGTCACTCACAACGTTGGCGCTGACTTGCGCATTGGTGAGGGAACCGAGCATGAAAGCGGATGCGGTGATGATGAATGTGGCGCCGTAGCGAACCTGTAGATTTTCACTGGCCAGGAACATGATGTAGCCGACTGGTGGTGACGTTAGTCCTGCTACGGGTCCTAAAGTGTTGCATTCTAGAACATTCCAAAACATGAAAGACGGGGATCCGTAAGAGGAGAAAAGTGATACTGACCCATGATGAAGGGAGCCGCGCCCATGATGAAGACTTGGCGCCTATCAATCTTGGAGCTGATGAGCGGCAGAAGCAGCGTGAAGAAGGCGCCCACTATATAAGGGGGTACAGTGTACAGCTGCTGCTTGATGACAGTCTCCTTAGGGTAAATGGTCTTGACGATCGTCGGGAGGAAAAAAGCCAGGCCTTGGACAGTGACGTTGTTGAGCAAGAAGACGAAGGATGTGGAAAGAGTGACTGGGTTGAAGATTCCGCGGAAGATCTTTGTTTTGTCGATTTTGTCGAGGACTTGTGTCTGTCCAACACGCTCGGACTTGACGCGGGCGATGGCGAGGTCCTTCTCTTCTTGGCTGAGCCAGCGGGCGGTCTCGGGCCTATCGGTCAGAGTGAAGAAGGAAATAAGCGCGAGGCCGACTGTGATAATACCCTCGATGCCGAAAATCATTCGCCATGTGTGAAGACTGCCGAAGCCTGGTAGCTTCAGGATTGCCGACGCGAGGAGGCCACCAAATGCACCTGCTAGAGGTGCCATAACAATATCTGGACAGTTCAAAGGTCAGCAAAACTCCAGTCTGGTGATCATCGAAGTATGTGGGCTCGTACACATTGCCAGGCGAAAAGCAAGCTCGCTCCGTCGATACCATCGGGACATGTAATAGGCAATGCCGGGAAGCATTCCGGCCTCAAAAATTCCAAGAACAAAACGGACGCCGGAGGCCTGGGCCTCAGTAGTGACGAATGCAGTGCCGATTGATGAGACACCGAAGCCCAGGGAGGTGAGGGGGATGAACCAGCCGGGACCCATCCACTTGCAAAGGATGTTTGCTGGGATTTCGAAGATAATATAGCTGATGTAAAAGACAGAGAGCAGCGCGTTATAATCGTTGCCCACAAGCTTCAGGTCCTTTTCGAGTCCTGCAAGACGGGCGTTTCCTAATTCCCTATTAGTGTCCTGAGCATGTATAGAGATTCTTCTGGTGGTATATCTATGACTTACCGATGTTGGCACGATCGATGAAGCAGAAAAGGTATAACAGCGCCACGGTCGGGACAATCATCATGTCAATCTTGCGGCGAAGCTTGGCCTCAGCCGCCGGGTCCAGCTGGACTAGGGATTGGCCATACCTGCGGGAGAGAGAATCAGTAAATGCCGCGTGGTGGAGAGATGCTACCAGCATACTTGTCTGTTGCATATTGACCCTGCCCAGCAGCGGTCTCAAGCCCCGTCCCCGTATCCTGGTGAACGTAGGACACACCGTCGTCCTTGTCAGAGCTCGCCATGGCGTCGTCGGAAGTGCTGCCGGTGCTTTGAGGTCTGCGTGGGGCGGGAGAGGATATTCAGTAACAAAGAGCCAACAACACACTTGGGAAGACAGATAACTTTTAAGGATATCGTCCTCGACCAAAGCCTTCAAGGGATGGAAGAGCAGTGCAAGAGCCGGAAACCTAATTAGATGGAGAGGCGTGGGGCAAACGGCCCTTTTCTGCATCACAGGGCAAAGCTGGGAGTCAACCTAGGTGCATGGATGTTGACGGGGAGCTCGTCGGATGTCGCACCGCTGCCACCCATCCGCCTATCTCAGGGTATTGGGCGATCTAGCAACAGGGCAGCTAAGTTTCTGCCACGCGTTGTCTAGCCCCTTTCGCTGCCGTGCTGGCCTATCAGTTGCATCCTTGGCATCGCCGTCCGTGACGGTGTGGGAAGGCAGAGCGTGGGCCCCTACAGGCGGTAGTTCCCACAGCTTTGGGATGGTCCCCGGTCCAGTCTGGGCATCCTATGCCTATTGTGTTGACGGCATTTGATTGCGGTTATCCACCATCGACGCCATAGTGCCTTGCTTTCTAGGATTCCCCGCATCCTCCCCGGATTTCCCGCCCCAGAATTTGGAGACTTTTCGGACAAGCCAAGATCTCTAGTGCCCACCACTGTCTCCAGTTCACGATAGGATCCACGTAAAGATGATGTTGGCGATGTTGGTGATGTTGCCATGTCTCTCTAGGAAGGTGGGAGTTACCGCATATTATCGACTTTACAGAAGGCCGCATCATGCAAGATAGCAAAAGGCCACCAAACAAGATAACCCGCGGTTGCAACGGCACAGGGGTACTTTTTAACACTCATCCTGCATGTGCACTAAGATGACAGATCACAAAGGAAGTTTCCTTACCCACATGCCACAAAAGTTCCAAATAATTTGCCCTATTTGGGCCCTCCTTTGCAGTGCATGGAATGTGACTCTCAATAGACGCCAGAATTATGGATAATTGCTTAGCACATGCTTTGCGTCCACGGAAGCCGAGACCACTCCCGAAACGCAACTCCCAAGCAACACGACCTGTGTCACACCTAGCATCGGTCCGTTCGTCTATCTTGGCATGCAACCACCAGTGCTTGGTCAGGTGCTGACCCCTGGCGCACCCCGGCAAACCCGAAGTTTTACCAATCTATGGGTGACCATTCCCTCGGCCCAGCGTTCTATTTGACTTCATGCCATCATGACAGGGCTGAGATTAGCCGCCGTACTTTTCAAGTCACAGCCTTCAGCTGCAGACACGTAGTAGCTTGAGTAGTCTGAATCTGTTCGTATTCCTGACGCGTCACTTCCCGAGACCGACTTTCACGTGTGTTTTCTTCGTCTTAAAGAATATCCAAGTAGAGATCGTTTTGCACACTGGTAGCTCTTCCAAATGATCGACTATTGTGTTATTTCGGCACGATGGAGGATACGGTGAATTCATGAGGAAACATACGGCAAAGACCCACTCTATGGGGAGTTCTCAGAAGTGCTGACAACACAGGTCAAACCAGCCTTGGTAAAGTACAGTCGCCTGCAAACTTATGAGGCAAGTGCAATGCTTCAGGAAACCCATACATTGGATCAAATATTCTGAGATGTGCGGTTGTGTTTTGGCGCAATGCGCGATGATAGCTGATATTAATTTACCTGGTTCTGTTCCTTATTCCACATACGGCCGAAGCCATACACGGCGCCTTCATACATTGGTAAACGCCCAAAGACCCAGTGTTCAAACAAAAAATTACAGTGCCGATAACAGCGGTTGTACTGATGTTTTTTTTTTTTGGATTTCTTTTACTGAAATGCAACGCAAAACAACTGTGTGTTATCTGTATGTCTCATCCGACCGATGACCCGGCTTGTGGCCGAGCCCGAGGCTATTCGGCACGTTTCGGCTTCTTACGCGTAAAGCGTGACTTACCCACAATACCGCTGCCTCCCTGTATGCAGACTGCAGAAGATTTAGGAGTGTACTTAAACATTGTCAACAGCAGCTTCAGGGTGACACGACATTTGGCTACTAATGTAGTCATTCCGGCCGACATAGTTCGCCATTAAACCGGCTATTCGTAACAAGGAAACCATGTACTACGTGTTAAGTTTCGTGGAGTTCAAAGGCGATCTTGATTGTGAGAATTACCACCTCACACCCTGCATCTGGACAGGGGCTATAGCCCTTGAGGCGGGCCCAGACTAGCTTGAGAAAATATTCAGGGCCGTATCACCTGCGAACATTGTCGTTGCATTATACTGTATTCCATTCCCATAATACGCGTATACCACGTCTGGATGGTGTGGGAAGACAAAGGCCCTGTGGCTTGCAGGTACTTGTGTCACATACTCGCTTATCACAGCTCCTTTGGGAAGTCAGTTGTCACCTTCTGTTTAGGATTGAAATCGAAGATCCGTAGAGATACGCAGGAATGCCTAAATACTTATCCCTGGCTCAACATTCAACCTGAATTTGATGTCCGGTTGTTTTTTAATAGGTGTGTTCGAAATGTTGTTGTAACAATGCCGCGTCATCACTGGAATCGCATTCTGCGCTCACCACTCCCTCAGTCGTATGTATGTCCAGATGACGAGAGAGGCCAGCTCACACCCTTTCCGAGAAAGCCTAGCCACAGACACAGGGCACAAAGACAGAGATTCTATACATTGATTTCTGTGATAATTATCTTTCATCTACGCTGTATACCCGGCCAACTCGTCACTTTCACGCCAGCCCAACATTATAACCTAAGTCCGTGCTTGAATCGGTCAAAGCATACATTCCAGCCTCAGCCTCAAGTGCTGTCTTGCCGAATGTTCACTGCCCCAGATAAGATGGAGTGCTCCACAGATTCAGTAGATATTTTCCAGCCTTTCCACTCCAGCTGACCATGTGTGTCCTTTTGCAAGTGCAGAGGAATAGCCACGATTCTGTGCTTTCCATTTAACACAGTAATAGTCATTACCTCTGAGAAACCAGTCAAGGGAAAAGGATGTCTGCCCGGAAGAGTTTTCTATTTCCGGAAATTGAAAGACCACGAAATTGTGCAGAGGGCTTGGCTTCATTCCTGCTGCAGATGTCCCCTTGGCTCTATTCATGTTTCGACTGCCAGACGAAATGCCTCCTCGATGGGTTCATGAGAGTTTCAATCCACTAAAGAGAGGGGGAAAAGAGTTCAGCGGAGATCCAGAATTTATGAGATGAGTGATAACGAAGCAAACTTGAATTGCGAAATCTTATTGTTCCGGCAATAGTCGATCGATGGGTAGTTTTGAACCCTTGTCGGCCCTCGCCCCCAAAAGAAGATGATAGTGAAAAGACAGAAACAAAAAGCATAGCAGATATCAGTTTCTGAAGATGAAAGTGCATCATTACCAATGATGACGGCCGAGACAATGTGCAACCCAAAACAGTTGGGTATGGGCCTGGGTAGGTAAGCAGTCTTACAAGGGCTGCTGCCTGCCGCGGGAAACCAACACACAACCAGGCACAGTACAATTTCAACGACGCTGCAAGATGATCTGATCCATCTTTCAACCTTTATGCACCTACATCGAAGCGTGAGAGATTCAGAGCAGCCACATGCCATGGCCTTGGAGTTGGATGAGGTCAGGTCACGTATGGCCTGCGAGTATACTGCAGATAACTCGCTAGACCAGCTTTGCCGGGGCCGTATGTCGTCATCCCGTCGGACCCGAAGCCCGTTGCTACGCTCGCTGCTGTGCAGCCTCCTGCTATCCAGCGCCCAACCCTCGATGTGCGCTTCCATTTATCGGGAGAGGGAAGCTGCTGCAATTCCGACGACGGTCCCGGAATTTGTTACCCGCTATGGTACGTCTATTTCCATCCCATCCGGTTCCCAACAGCAAGACTCGAGCCGGACTCGGAAGCCTATGCTGACCACTTGGTAGCACCACTCGTCTGGCTGCACTCAGACGACCCATTCCGCCCATCAGACCTGCTCAAGCATGTGCGCCATACCACGCCCATGGTCAATGGCACTCCCGTGGATGGGCTGCCAGAGCTGGACTTGGACAACTTGGCCTTGCTTGATGACAGGGGGTTCGACGGATTCCCGGTCGCGCTCACGGCTGAGCCCCAGGATGTCACAGAGTTGCCGCCATGGATCCTAGGGGAAACGCCTGACGAGTCGGGCACGCTTCACAACGCAACTGCTTGTGTTGTGGTTGTCGTGGAGTCCGAGGGAGACCCAAGCGACTTGGCCGCATTCTACTTCTACTTCTACTCCTATAACCGCGGCGCCAATATTACTCGGGTGCTGGAGCCGATAAGGGGTATGATAGAGAAAGAAACCGAACCCGGGATGTATTTTGGTGATCACGTTGGAGACTGGTAATTACTATTCTCTTATTCTGATTCGGTGCCGGAAACCAATGACTGACCTATGATCTACACGAAGGGAACATAACATGGTTCGCTTCCGGGACGGAAAACCCACTGGCATCTACTTCAGCCAGCACTCTGATGGGGCTGCATATCAATGGAACGATGCTACTTTGTCAAAAGAAGACGAACGGGTGAGTTCAAAGGGGACATATTCAATCGTGGTTACGACAATGACTCTGACATTACTGTCTAGCCACTTGTCTACAGCGCATGGGGCTCGCATGCGAACTATGTTTCTGCAGGGTAGGTAATAATTTCTTATTCGTGATCGGAATGTTTCAGCTGATCCATCCCAATCAAGAACTCATGTCCACGACGCAGTGATACAGGACTACTGTGATGCAGGCCAACGATGGGACCCCGTCTCCTCGGCGTACTTTTACCGCTTTGATGCCGTCACTTCCGAGCTGGCCCAAATTTTCCCACCTGGAGCATCCCAAGGGTCGAATTTCACGTCAGCCATCTACTTCTCCGGGCTTTGGGGTGACACGATGTACCCGGATAGCGACCCTCGCCAAAAGATTATCCGTCGCTTCGGCCTGAGACGCTACGTCTCCGGCCCGACTGGCCCGATGTCGAAGCAGCTCGTGAGAAAGGCTCTGTTTCCTGACCACCGGCAGCCGAAGTCCTGGCTTCAGTGGGGTGTCGGCGTCGTCATGGCTCTTTACCCTTGCTGTTTGCGTGGGTGGAGAATTTGGGTATCAGGCGCAATGCTTATTGCTGTCTTGGTCACGATCGTGGCCGGCATCATAGTCGCCGTAAGACGGTACAGATCAAGGAAAAAGGGCTACGAAAAGGTAAATACTGGCGCAGATGTACCGCTGAATGACCTGCGCTATCAAGACGAAGCCACCGTTCATGGCCGACGTTCCGAGGAGGATCGCGATAAGCTGTCGTAAATTTTATACCTCGTGATTTCCAGATTCAAGATGGCGTTTGTTGCTTAACGGCATGATGCCAATTTGCTTGGTTTTTCAGGAGTAAGGAGCTTGCCAGGAACATGGGTCAGGCACGGGTTGCATATGTAACGTACTACTCAATTGATAGAAATAGAGGCTCTTTCAAATTAGGTACGCGCGTCATAATTAGTCAAGATGAGCCGCTGATGGTAGGATTAGGCAATGTCGGGTGGTTCTTCGTTGAGTCGGTTCAAGGAGCATGTATCGAGTCCCATTAAGTCCACCTCGAGCTCATACAAGGACTTCAGGACGACTTGCTGTGTGAAGGACTCGGGGGGGCTAGAGTCTGGTAATCCAACCTGTCGCCAATTCTTCCGTCCTCTTCCAGAGTGCGTACAATGACTCGGGTTGGCCTATGTGAGTTTGAGTATGCCTTTTAGCTTATAATACGATACTCCCATTTCGAATCAGGCTGAGGCGACCATATCAACTTTGATCCAGGCTGTCTGAATGCGATTAACTCAGACATTAGAGACATACTATGATTTCGAGTAGTAAGCGGGCCACTGAGTGGTCATCATGATTCGCAGGTAATTAACTAGGGATGCAACCTTGAAGAAAGTTCCAATTGATGTAATCGTCATTGTAGAGATTGCTCGGTAGCCTATCTGCCACATTGCGCAATTGTGAAGACGTTGGCCTTGTACTCTTACTGGAATCTTGTCCGTCAGGACTGGAGGCAAGCCGTGGCTTGGGCTACCCTGTAGACGAGGATACCCTGCCGCCTGGTACTCTTCATTGCACCTCGAGGGGCTGTCATTTCTGGCAGATGCGTGAACTCCACGCCCTGCAGCTTATCTTTTGCGGCTCAAATGAGATCTCTCTTGTCCACAAACTGCGATTGAGATATGGTATGTGAGCAAGTTTGGAATTTCAAGCTCAAGATTCAAACAGAAAACACCTTGGCCATGCCTGGGAATTGCGTTTGACGCTCATTAGTGGGAAGCCACCAAGTTGACAATGTTCGTTTCGATTATGTGTCTTGAAATCACACAATTGGTCGGAATTCAAGACCGCTTCAAGTCTGTAAAGAGCTGAGGTTCGGAATCACGAGGTGATTCATGGAGGCTGGGACCTGCCCCTTGAGGTTAGAGAATGCCTGAGGGCGAGGATCTTCGGCAATGGCACGCCTTAATCGGCACCGATCTCGTGCTTATCAAACGGCCCACAGCTCCGGTGTCCAAGCTCTACCACGTCAACTCTATTTCCATCCCCCTCCCTAACAACCATCTGCAGGTCAGAGAAAAAGCCCGAGTCATAGGGCATCGGTTGTGAGCTTGGAAGATTCAATCCACGGAAGGAAACATGCATGCGGAAAAGAACGGGTTGCCGCCGTATAGCGCTGTCGCTGGTGAGCCGCCGCTGCAATGGCACCAGCAGGGCCGACGGCATGTGCGACGCTCGCGTGCAGTGCGGCTGATGGCGCTGTCATTTCTGGCCTTCATCGTGTACGCCCAATGGAGGCAGATTCCGACTTCTCCAAACGGCGACATTCAGGGCGTGTCGGTAAATGGCCTGTCTATATCGAAGCTTCACGCTGACCTTGCTGTCTGCTCGAAGCTGCGCACGAAACCCAACGACCCAATTGGCCTGGGCCGTGAGCGTAACGCCAGATACATTGATGGCCACAAGCCCACGCTCATCCGGAATGCCACCGTTTGGGTTGGCGAGCCAGTCGAGGGCACGTCTCCCGAGGCTGCACGGGCTGGAGAAGGCTGGGAATGGATCAATGCCGACGTCTTCTTGGAATATGGCCTCATCAAGGAGGTCGGAAAGGATATTGCTCTTGCAAACCTGCCCAAGGATACCGTCACCTGGGATGCAAAGGGACGACAGCTCACTGCCGGTGTGATCGATATGCACAGCCATTCTGGAGTCGACTCCCTACCAGAATTGAGAGGAAACAGCGATGTCAATGAGATGTCTTCGGATATCACGCCCTACGTCCGCTCAATCGATGGGATCCAGCCTACGGACCATCAAATCCAGGTCATCAAGTCCGGCGGCGTGACAACCAGCCTAGTCCTTCCTGGATCCGGGAATAACATCGGTGGCGAGGCATACGTGATCAAGCATGCAGTAGGCAAGCCCGACGGCCGCAAGGAGATCAGTGCTGAGGACATGCTTGCGGACCCAGACAAGAATTGGAGATATATGAAGATGGCCTGTGGCGAGAACGCCAAACGTGTCTACGGCAAGGTTGGAGAAAGGGGTCCAGTGAGCAGGCTGGGCGAGTCCTGGGAGTTCCGCCACGCCTTCGAGCAGGCGGCGAAGGTCAACCGTGAGCAGGATGACTGGTGCAACGCTGCGGATGCCATGGGCGTGGAGAACATGAACTCATACCTTCCACAGGATCTGCAATGGGAATCCCTAGCCGCTGCGTTGAGGGGACAGGTGCACATCAACACCCACTGCTACACTATCCCAGACCTGGAGGCAATGGTGGATCACACAAATGAGTTTCAGTTCCCCGTGCGAGCTTTCCACCACGCGCATCAGACCTTCCTCGTGCCTGAGGTGAGATTTCTCAGCTGATAAATTGCTACTATTTGAACACTTGAAGCTGACACCACAGCAGATTCTCAAACGCACGTGGGGAGGCCGACCTCCTGCATCAGCCATCTTTGCCACCAACATGTACTACAAAGCGGAGGCTTACATTGGATCCGAGTACGCTGGGAAGGCTCTGTACGAGGAAGGTCTCACGCCGATCTATGTCAGCGACAACCCGGTCTTGAATGCCCAGCACGTCATCTTCGAGGCGGCCAAAGGCTACAAATTTGGTCTGCCTTACCACGCTGCCTTGGCCGGTGTAACCAGTGAGCCTGCCGATCTTCTCGGTCTCGGCAAGAGGCTCGGAAAGATCAAGCCCGGGTACGACGCCGACGTTGTGGTCTGGGACAGCGATCCGTTGAGTGTCGGCGCGACTCCTGTCCAGGTCTGGATTGACGGGACCAGCCAGTGGGAAGACCCAGTCGAGCTGAAGAAGCCCGTCACTGCGCCTCTCGTGCCGGACTCGGCCCTCAACAAGACGAACGAGGAGACCGCCCAGCTCAAGGATGTCCTATTCACCGGTGTATCCAAGGTCCTTCTCCCTGGCCACGACGAAGTTGCCAGCTCCGAAGGGACATTCACCGTCGCCGTGTCCGGAGGGAAGCTCACCTGCGTCGGAGCTTGCGAGGCCGAACTGCGCTCCGCCACCACCGCAGGGACCAAGGTGATCCACCTCAAGAACGGCTACCTGACCAACAGCTTCACCGCGTTCGGGTCAACAATCGGCCTGAACGAGATCGACGCCGAGTCGAGCACGGACGACGGCGACAACTCGGACGTCTTCAGCCGCGCCGCGGACGGGCTGGCCCTGGACAACAAGAAGCTCAAGGTCGCGCACGAGTTCGGCGTCACGCGGGCCATCACGGCGCCCAAGTTCGCGGGCGGATCCAACGTCGCACGGCAGGGCGTGAGCGTGGGCTTTTCCACGGGCGCCAAGACCGCCCTGGATGAGGGCGCCGTGTGGGCCGACGACGTCGCGGTGCACTACACACTCAGCCTGGCGGCCAAGAGGGAGAAGACTCCCTCGATCTCGAGCGCGGTCGGGGCGTTCCGCCGCAAGCTGCTGGACGCCCTTAAATCAACCGATGAGGTCAAGGACCCGTACTCGGAGGAGGCCTACCTAAAGAAGGTTGTTGCGGGCGATCTGCCACTCGTCGTCACCGTCCACAGCGCGGATGCCATCGCGTCGATCCTGAAGGTGAAGCAGGTGGTCGAGAAGGAGGGCGCCAAGATCCGGCTGTCCATCATTGGCGGCGCCGAGTCCTGGATCCTTGCCGACGAGCTGGCTGCCGCGGGCGTCGGCGTCGTGCTCGCTCCTGCAGACAGTTATGCCACCGAGTGGGACCAGAGACGTGCGCTCTCTGGCGCGCCTTTGACTAACGGTACGGCCATCGACAAGCTGGTTGACGCTGGCGTGATCACTGCCTTTGGGCTGGAGGAGGACTGGCTCATCCGCGATCTTGCTCTGCTGGCAGGCCGGGCTTATAGGAATGGCGAAGGGCGGCTGAGTGAGAAGGATGCTCTGGCACTCATTTCGGCGAACGTGTATAAAATCCTGGGCATTGAAGTGCCGAAGGCGAAGGAGGGCCATTTCATATTGTCAGAAGGAAGTCCGCTCGAGATAGGATCCAGGATCAAGGCTGTTGGCGGCGGGCTTGGGAGAGTCTCTGTGTTTGAGTAGTGTGGAGGTTAGCGGGCAACGACAGACTGCACACTTTGATTATCAGAAGAGACTCTGAATTCCAGGTCATCTGATTGTCACCTCCCTAGCTAGGTAAACGTCCCCCGTGACGCGAAATAACTGGTGCTCAGAGAGGCACTACCCAAGCATGTTGATGTTCGCGAGACACGCCAACTGTGCAAGCTATTTATTTAATGAGGTCTACAGGACCGTTCTAAGATGTGAACGATTTACATGGACGTTTAATTTGTTCTGGTCTGACTAAGCCAACCTTGCAAGTCACCTTGACTGGCCAAGCAGCGTTTTGAGACCGAATGCGATGGTGCTGTATGCTATCTACGGTACTGAACAGCTCAGACAGGGTCGGTGTTAGCTCCTTCTCGGGCCCTTCAACTTGTCCGATTCAGTCCGACGCCGCTGCAGCGAGCCAATCGCTCTCGGTCGGGCAGTTTCGACTCGGTCCCGAACCATCGGATAGGGAAACACGTCTGAACAAAGCCAATCAGAACCGTTCACCGCGGAGCTTTGTCATTCCGCTTAAAAGCGAGGGGGCCGAACGGCTTGACCAACACATCTAAAGAGTCAATGTTTAATAATCCAGCTGCCTGTACTTTAAAGGAATCGGTCCTGCAACGCAACCGGCAGTCTCTTATCACCACAATTTCACTCGTTTTCTTTGAGTCTCTCTAGACTTCCTACACCAAGCTGCGCACGTCGAACAAGTAGCAAAATGGGTCCAATGTGCCCGATGCAGAACGGGGGTGGCTTTCGTGGTCCCCCTATTCCTCTCGTCGTCGTCCCCGTCGTATATCAGTTGATGCGATCGAACCCCGACCTGAAACTCACAAAGTACGTCAAGGACCTACTGTGCAAAGGCGGTCCAGTCAGTGTTGCCGAGAATGCTCATTACATTATCCAATGTAAGCATCTTCCATCCTGCCACCGCGCGGATACGAGGCAGTTCCTCTGCTGTTCTCAACAACTAACATGTGCTAGATATGTTATCCAAGGTCCCCACCAATGTGATATACTGGTTTGGCACCAAGGTTCTACAGCTGCAGCCTGAGGTCGCCATGCAGACAACGCAATTCCTGAAATCGAGGACAGGACTGGAGCCTCCAGCCGAGCAAAGCCTGGCAGGAAGCGATATTGGAAGGCTTGTATCCTCAGACGCTCTGACCATCCCGTCAGATGTAGAGCAACGTCTCGCGAAGCTCGAGATGGACTATCAGATGCTCCAGGGAAGGCACACGGACTCACTCAAGCTATTGACTTATAAGACGGAGGAGGCCATGGAAATCCCAAAAGAACTCCCGTTACCGACGTCAGCCGAGTCAACAGTGCCCCCTTCCCTTGGTTCAAAGCAGCCGGCCCAGCCAGAGGCACCTGGCGAGCTGCCTTGGTCTTCTAGATCAGCTGCGAGCGACATCGAGACTCAGGCTCTGCTTCAAGAGATTGGCCTCCGGCTTGGAAAGGTTGTCCTTGAATGGGCTGGTGATATGATGAAGCAGGGCCTGATGTCTGCCGCCTCTACGAGAGTTCCGAGCGACTCCAAGTTGGGGGCAGCAGGTGTAGATCTCAGCAGCCGACTCGCACACTCGCTTACAACCTGAGTATGTTGGCTGCTTTTCTGGAAGACACGGACACTTCGAAACATTGCTGACCGGGGGCGATGATTTCCGCCCGGCAATAGCAGACGGAGCTGAACTTCTCACCTGAAAGATCGACGACGCGACAGCCAACGATAATCTCACAGATCGGCCCTTCTGTGGCCAGCCTAAGCAACCAAGTATGCTTCGACAAAATTGGCCGATGCAGGCGAAGGTCGTAACACAGCTGATCGAAACGTGAAGTCAAATCAAGC
This sequence comes from Diaporthe ampelina, assembly GCA_023522825.1. Lineage (NCBI taxonomy): Eukaryota > Fungi > Ascomycota > Sordariomycetes > Diaporthales > Diaporthaceae > Diaporthe > Diaporthe ampelina. Next base: position 32,241 of record JAMFTM010000187.1, read on the forward strand.
CTGTACTTGGAGAGACCACGAGATCGAAGGCTCAGGTATGGACTGGGGCCGACATAACACCGGAGGCGGGCCGCCGAACTAGACGGCCGGCCGGCCGCCTGAGGGTGGGACAAGCCGCAGTCTGGATAAGACGGGCACCATCAATTGGCAGAAACCCTCAGGAATCGATGGGGTGGCCAATATAACTTAAACCCTGAATCAAATGGCACCCGCTCGTGCAACCTGCACCCAGGTGGGATCGGCCAAGGACGAACCAGTCATTCTAAGGATCCGAGAGTGGACAGGGATGGGTCTAAAAATAGACTGCCCTTGCTCAGGTAGGAGGGGATCCTTTTAGTTCGGACCGAGCCTATATTGCCGGGCCGCCCGGAGCGAATCGATAGGAAAAGACCAGATGAACGGGACTGGCAGCTTGGGGTTTGGGATAGAACTGGCGGGAAGTAAAAGGGACAGGTAGAGATTGAATTGTACCGCCGTCCTATAAACATGTTTTGTGGTTTTAATCTTTTTGGGTCTTGTATCTGCCGCGGCTGTCATCTCAAGTAATCGAGGATGGGCAAAAGTGATACGTAGGATTTGTTGGTTGGGCCCTGGACGTAATATGTGCCGGGGTGACGACATGTCAGTGGCTTTGGATGTAACCTTGTACATGCACACTTCTCCATTCGGGTGTGGTGCCGACGGATCGCTTGCTGCAATCTCTCAAGCGCGCTCCAACCATGGAAAGGCGGGAAAATGGGTTGAGGCCGTCCCATCCGCCGTTGAACAGGCGGGTTTTGGGCCCAGCAACCCAGCAGCAGGCGCGGGCTGGCGGGCAGCACGCATTACGGGGGGACGCTAGCTCGGCAGGAGAATTGGAGGAGGGAGGAATGGGGGAACGCGATCCTCATGTGCTCATGTCACTCTGTCTCTCTTGTCTGCCACTGCTTTGGCTCGCTCGATACCAGCCTGTCCCACCGCAGCCGCAGGGAATCAGAAGGCCCTAAAATAGGGTGGCAACCACTGGGCGGACCACTCTACTGCGGCACTACTGCACGCGTACTTTAGCACATGGGCCACACACACAGCAGGCAGGATCAGGGACTGGTCTGTTGGAGGAGCTTGGAAGGAGGTGGGGTGTGGAGTAGCTTGGAGGAGGAGGAGGAGGAGGAGGAGGGCAAAGGGCACCCACCTGCCCGCTCAGCTGGCAGGAGCTGGGACGCCCTGGGACTGGCAGGAGGGCAAAAGAAGGGCTGGCTCCTCCTTCTTTCTGGCTCACACCACGGGGCATGGGCACCAGGCAGGGGTTGGTGCAGCTCCAACGGCCCCCAATATGGTGCTTACATGTCATGCCCCCCAGCCTGCAGCAGCAGTCTTCCCGCCTGCAGGCCCCGTCACATAAGATGGGCAAGCTCACTTTCTGGAGCCCTGGCCGCAAAAAAAGATGACGATGTCTCGGCCCTGATCCTCTCGCCAAAGACTGACTGTGCAAAACAACCCGCCGCCGCTGCTGGAGTAGCCCGCGATGCCGCCAGACGAGGCCATGTCTTCCTCTCCGGGCCCTCCAGGCCCGACTGCCTCTCCAGGATTTCAGACTACCCGCAAAAAGGAATCCTTCGCCTCCCCCTGGCCCACCCCACCAATGAGGCGTTGCATGCGGGCCCAGCGTAGGCTCGACCGGTGCCATGTGGCCCAGTCTGAGCAACAAAATATCTCCCGCCGGTCGGCCGACCTGCGCTTCGCCCTCCATGCCCCGGACTCGCCGTCGCCCACCTCCCTCTCCAGCCGGAACTCTGATGACCCACGCCCCGACCACCGAGGAAGACATGGTAATCGTGACGGCCATGGTGACGGTCCCCCACACGCTCTCCCAGACCGCCACCTCCCTCGTCCCAGAGACACACGGAGACATCATCGCCTGACCATGGAACGCAGGCCCACGTCCATCATCGGATCTGCCTGTCTGGCCCTCGAGTCTACTGTCGGCAAGACTGTCGCCCATGTCACAAACTTCGTCCGCCACTGCCGCCCTGCCAGGGCCGACCTCACCCCGATCACCAGGGAGCTGTCCGAGCTCCAGATGGTCCTGGAGCTGCTCAACGACTTCGGACAGTATGGCCAGTACGGCGAGAACAGGCACCAGGATGCTATCCCCCCAGAGCTACAGGCTCACCTCCGCCCCATCCTCAGCAACTGCATCACCATAGTTCTTCGCATCGACGGCGTGCTTCGCCGTCACGACCAGGCCGAGGCTGATGGTGCTGCCAGATGGTCCGCAGAGGGCAAGGCGGAGATGGCAGAGCTGCGGCCCTCGCTGGAAACCCATCGTGGCGCGCTGGGTCACATCTCTGATCTCATTTCCATATCCATCTCGAGAGGATCCAAGGGCGGCGGCTCCAGGAGTCCGCAGGGACCAGAGCTTCAGGTCGAGGATGTAATCGAGGACCTCCAGGAGGTGAGGTCGTCCATACTCGTCAGTGACAGCAACGCCACATTGGCCCGGCAGCACTTCGCTTTGCAGATTCACCTTGGCCAGATAATCGCCTACGCGCAGGCCCTCAGCAAACCAGATGCGTGGGACGAGGCGGTAAAGAGCATTGGTGACGCTGAGGAGGACAGACAGGCCGGGCCCTCAGAACCAACCTCGGAGCCAGTATCTCCAATCTTGTCCATAAGAGAAAGCCCATCGCGGGATCGCCTCGTCGAGAGCCTGCGCCCGAGGCCTAAATCATACTCACCAGCATTGTCCAGCGCAACCATCGGCGCAGCGAGGACAACCAACCACACTACCACACTTAGTATTCCGAACAGAAATGCAATCATAGTATCGCCGCTAACCACCGGGGGGCTTTCTATCAACACCTTTGGGGGCTCAAGTCGAGAACAGGGGTCCATATCACCAATGACATACAGAGTACCATCCAACCAGGAGAACATAACGAGCGCTTCGAGTCCTGCCAAGGAGGAGCCGGAACCCATCTCGCCAATGAGCTTTGGAAAGCCTGCATCAGCGGAGGAACCAGAAGAAGCCTTCGCGCCCATCGAAACGCCGCCGACCGATCCGGGAGTATTCGAAACAGAACATAAGGCCATTCCCTCCGAGTTGATTAGGTCAGGGTTCAATGGGCACGGAATAGGAATCACACCGAGCAGGGTGAGCACAGCTGCTTCCAGCTACAGGGAGGAGGAAATCACAGAGGAGGCTCTTGCATTCGCCCAGGTGCCTGTGCACGTAATGGGGCGGTTATCAGTGAACCTGGTCGGGCATGTGTACACCAACACATCAGGCCGGAGCGTTTCGGACGGGACGAGTTTCGACAGGTCCATCTCGACATTTGAGACGGAAGGCGAGATGGAAGAGGCCGAGGGCGAAGGGTATGCAGCGTCGACCGGAACGAGCGATACCGGCAGCCTCCGAGATGGACACCTCCAATTCTCCCAAATTGACGTGACACAAGTGACACCACCAGCCACCCATGAGGCACACCCCGGTGAGCAGGTTTTACCTCAGCAGGCGGCCGGACATCCGCCAATGCAGGTGCTGCAGCAACCTCCTCCCCCGCGCGAGCTTCGCGAACAGGCCTCGATGTCGACCATGAACACCACGAACACCGCGAACACCATGAATACGCAGACCTTCCTGCAGGGCAAACCACTGCCGCGGACGCCGCTGGTGTACGTACCGCAGTATCCAGGGCCCTTCATCCGGAAGAAGGTGGTGGTAGTAGGCAACTTCAGCTGCGGCAAGACGTGCTTGATCACACGCATGTCTAGGGGCCACTACCCAAGGGGCGATAGCGACCGCAGCGGTGTGACGGAGACGCTCAAGGTGTCGGTCGACGAGGAGCCGGTCGAGCTCTCGCTGTGGGACATCCGTGGCATCGACTATGACCCGTCGTGGCTCAGCAACGCGCAGGTGGCGCTCATCTGCTTCAGTGTCAACATCGCGTCTACTGACGCGAAGGGGAAGCATCTCGGTCGGGTGAGTTGAATTTAGTCCCCCAATTGCCCGATTCAATGGACATGTACATCCTCAGAAGTGCCCTGCTAACCATTGTTTGATAACCATAGTGGGTAACAGAAGTCAACCGCAACTGTCCCGGCGCGGCCATCATCCTCGTCGGCCTCAAGAGCGACATCCGCTGGCACGCAAAGACGATCGAGAAGCTGCGCAAGCACGGCAAGACGCTGGTGACACAGGAGCAGGGCGAGCAGCTTCGCGACAGCATCGGCGCCATCCGGTACCTCGAGTGCTCCGCGCGCACCGGCGATGGCGTGCTCGAGCTCCTCGAGGAGGTGACCAGGCTCTCGCTGATGGTCAACAACGAGGGCCTGAAGAAGGGCCACCGCCGGCCGCTATCACGGATCGGCAAATTCCTCGGCCTGGGAAGCCGCGGCGACTGACCGGACGGCCATCCCGGTGTTGGGCCGTTCAGCAGGTCGAGACGAGTGGTGGTAATTGAGGGGCAGGGGGTCCCCTTTCACATAATATAGGGATTTCTTTCAGAGATCTCCTCTCGGGATTTCATTTCAGTGCCAAGAAGCACTGGCACTGCAGATTTTGCAATACTTCATCATGATACGCCTGGCGTTTATGAATACGGAACTGGGTAAATATTGGGTAGTATGTAGCATGGGAAGGATCTCGACGTGTGTGCATATATTGCTTCTCATGCTTTGGGGCAGCGTGCCTTTGGGTTTGGATCACGGCGATCAACCATGTTGAGCCGCACGTGGGAGTTTGCGGGACGTTCGGCTCAGGCCTCGGAGTTGCCTGATTTCGGCAGAAATTCGACAGTTTATGATAGGAATAAACGTTCCATGCCGATCAATGACTGCAGAATGGGGGCAATGAGCCCTCTTTCTCCTTCTCCTCTTGTCCTCAGCTAGGAATGTGCAACACACGTGCGTTCTATAACATCCGGCGTATCGACTTTTCATGTGGAGGAGTGGCGACTGGCTTCAGGCACGACTTCGGTGGCACGTCGTCAAGCATGACTGATGGCTGACATTGTGAGATAGGGAGCGTGAGTACCCATCACAGCCTTTTCCAGCTGTGCTACAGACTGGAGTGATGGTGGTAAGGTTATCAAGAACAAGAACATTTTGAGGCGTCGACTGGTCGACATGGCTGGGGGCTAGCCAAGCTCTCGAGGGAGAGATGCGTGGACGATGTTCTTGTTGTCATGTCTTGAAATACGAGAAAATTCGAGGCCCGGCAAAGAACGGCATCTGTCAGTGTTCTTTGCTTCTTAGGCAGATATTCTTGTCGCTAAGAAGGAATACCAATCCATGATTGCGAGACGAGAGCATCGAACATTTTTGACTCGATAGCAACAACTGGGTAACTTCCAAATCCATTGGACAAACCCAAGACCATGTGAGCTCGAGTTCGGGGATTATAGAGGTATGAAGATTCTGAAATTGGGGGCTGAATGGTTGAGGCTCAGAGCATGACATCAGGAAAAGGTTTCCCCTTGTGTTGGGGGGGGGGGGGCGGCGAAGGATACTGATTGCACCGGCAATGATAATTTTACTCTCTGGACAGCGAAACTGCCCAAAAGAGCCACCAATCCTGTTCCCTTAGCGATTGAACTGTGCGGACGTGATCTAGAATCGAGTATTCGTCCACTGCAGGTTCCACCTTCCACCCCTTGGTGGGCTGCTTGGATGGCTAGGTAAGAGCACTGGATTAAAGAGGATGCTCCCGGGCCCTGCAATTACGTGCTCGAAGATACCCCCCAATATGATTTCTCCAAGTCTCTCCCAAAGCGCTCTCAGAGTTTGAGCTGGGAAGGATGTCGTTAGGTGCACTTACCTAGAGGCTAGCCACAGCCTATATGGAGGCCCTCGGGGAGTAATTAACATGTGTACTCTGCCCTACCAGTATTGTCATACTCACAAGAAATATTCTTCCGAACATATAGAAATTGAGTGTGCTGTAATTCCTAATTCACGTAGTTGTTTGCCTGTCAATTTCAGAAGACGAGCAGGGGTGCACAACTTTGAGGAAGCCATTCGTGTGATGGTCACCCGTTGACCACCTTTGTCGGTAACGAATTAAGAGTGACATGTCCATTTCCTCAAGGACGACTTGCAGGAAATGGGAAAGTGACTCCTCAGAGTTGTTGTTACTATTATGCAAATACTGCGCTGGCTGGTGCAAGGAGACGCATGTCGTCACACAAGACAAGAAGCCCAGTCCCCGGGTCAAGCTAAGTACTTAGGGTGTGAAGTAGCTGGCGCTATAGAGCCACCATTATTACATCCCATTCGTCGGCTGGTTACTTAAGTTTCTCCAGGAGGGGGAATCCGAGCCGCGGTGCCGTCCAAGCAAGCCGGACTCGCCAAGCCGAGGCCTACCCCAGGATATAGAATGACCCGGCGTGTATCGAGATTGCGGGGTCTGGGGGAGGGGGGAGGGGTGAAATAGATCTGATTCCAGACACCGAAACTCATCATCGATGAGTACCTAGGTAGCTAGTCCCATCCTACGCGCACGCTTGCACCTACAGTATCATATGGACGGTGTGGAGGACGCTCAGGTGTCGGAACTCGTGACTTTCCCACCTCGACCAGGTCGGCAGTTTTCTCCGTGGCTGCGGGAGCCCCACATGGACACGATGGAGACGATTGATGCCGTGGCCCAAGCTTCCCGATCAGCCTTTTCGGCATATTATCCCGGGGGCCCCATCCGGACGCTGCAGCAGCCTGTGCAGGTGGCCAGCCCGTTCCCCATGCGCCGCACGACGAGTGCCGTGCCGGACAGTGCCTTTGCAACCATAATGTCGCTGCCTCAGCCACAGCCACGACCACGGGCGAGTCCGTGGATTCCGCGGTCAGTTCCGCCGCCGCCCAAAACAAAGGCCTTCTCCCTGCCCAATGCTCTGTCGCGGGTGGGGACGCCGGTGGCCAAGGGCACCTGGATTTTGGGCCGGGAACACGAGACAGACGGCGAAGGGTACGTCTACGTTCTGAAGTCCGGACCTGACCAGCAGCACCCGATCCGCCCCGGCTGATGGATGAACCGTACAGCGACGACCCGACCCCGAGCGAGTCCAGCCGCTTCCTGGTCGCCGGAATCGACATTTTAGCGAACCCACACCTGCCAGTTGTCCCCGAGTCCCCGCTCAAGGACCGCAGGGAGGCCGTCCTCTTCATGCACTATGTGCACACGCTCTCACTCTGGGCATGTCACCACCACCACGTCCCTCCAACTCGGCTGGGGCCTCTGCTAACGGCGACAATAGATCGACACGTGCGATAAGAAAGCACATTTCGGGACAGAGGTGCCCAGGAGGGCTCTTCGATATCCCCTCCTGGCCTATGGGATTTTGGCATTCGCGTGCCAGCACTTAGAACTCACCACAAACACCGAGGACACCGAGTCTGCCGGGTATTATAACCAGGCACTCCGTCTGCTCATCCCCGAGCTGGATCGCTCGGCCGACCACTTTGACGAGAACATCCTCTGTGGTATTGTTCTCTTACGCCTCTATGAGGAGCGGTCCGGGCGGCCGAGCGGCAAGGACATCACCGAGGGCCTGGTGCCCGAGGAGCTGGACATGGGCACGCACCTGCTGGGCAGCTCCCGCGTGCTCAAGAACTTCACCTCGACCGGGTCGGGCGGCCTGGCCGAGGCCTGCTTCTGGGTGGTGCTGAGGCAGGACATGTTCATCTCACTGACGCGGTCTACACCCCCCAGCGCGCCATTGGAGAACATCATGGGCTCGCGCGCATTTACTGAATTTGACCCGGAGTCTATCGCCAACAGGATGGTGTATCTCTGCAGCAGGATACTGTCCTATGCGCTCGACCCCCAAAAGAACACCCAGACGGAGTGGTGGGACCGTCTCGACGGCGAGGTCGACGCCTGGAACAAGAACAAGCCCTGGCACTTCCAGGCGCTGTGGCTCGAGGAGCCGTCGCAGAGCGCGAATGCGGCGACGGCGTTCCCAACGGTGAGGCTTGTGAGGCATGGCTACGTCGCTGGGTACCAGCACTACCACATGGCCAAGATGCTGCTCGCGATATTCGACCCTCGGCTGTGCTCCAACGGGTTCGAGACTTTTCGGAGGAGGCAGCGGGCGGACAGGATTGCCCTCGCGCACCTGCGCACGCTAATAGGGATCTCGATAAGCAACCCGGAGGTCATCAACTCCAGGTTTACGGCGTGCCATTGCATCCAGGCGTGCGGGTCGTGTCTGAGGGACCCACGCGAGCGGGAGGAGGTGGTCACGTTCCTGGAGGACATGGAGCAGCTGTCGGGGTGGAGGTGCAAGTACGTGATCAAGAGGCTCAGGGAGGAATGGTCACAGGACTATATCGGGCATTGATTGACTCGAGAGCCACCGGAGATCAATGCAAAGCCATTGGCTTGTGGTGACCGCCCAAAAGGAAAGGGAAAAAACCTGGAGTCAGTCCCCAGAATGAAAGTGACAGAGGAGCCGGATCTGGGGCAGCTCGACGCCCCGCCGACGCAGGGCCACACCGTCGTATGGATCCATACCCCCACGCCCACTGTTTGGCATCTGGCCTGCACGAGTACCCACCTTGCGGCTCGAGTTTATTCTGACAGCCGCAGCATCATTGGGTCTGGGAGGCTCCGCCTGGGGAAGACGGGCAAACTTGCCCTCTTGGGCCCCTGCACGCGGTTGACTGGCGCGAGACATGCCTAGTCTGCTGAGACGGGCAATTCTCCCCGCGGGGACCCTCCTTCTCCGCATTCTTGGGGAAGCCTGACGACACATGCCCGTGGGGTAGCGGGTACTTGTCTCACAGCTTTGGAGACACGGGGAGATGTGCATGGCGTATTTCCAAATGTGGCCGTATAAGCCAGAATTCGCCGATATTGTACTGCTTCAGTACACACACTCTCTGGGGTAGGGTAGTGCTCACGCCGGCGCATCGTGCTGCCCGTGGGCGACTGCCAACCTAAAACACTGGCATAGTAGAAGACAAGACATGGAAAACAAGAATATAAAACCATTCACAAGCTCGTCTTCGCACGAAGGACTGCGTCGTCGAAGTATTAGAGATCTATGTCGGATTACTTCCCTGTTCCCACCCTCGACTAAGCACAATGGCCGATCCCGTCTTCCAGTTCAACGCGAGCTCATTAACAAATACATTCTTCCAAAGAGATGCCCTACCCGCTGAGGCAGCTCAACTACTGAAGCAACTCGCTCCCTCATCATTCGCAGATACCGCTGCCCTAGCCGCAGTCGGTCTCGTATCGTCAGCATTTCTCCTGAGGCGGTACACATGGGATAAACCCGACCCCCATGAGTATATCTTCTTCGAGAAACCCCAAGCCAAGGAAGGATTCTTAAACAAGGTGAAAACCACCAGGAATATCGCAGAGAGGCTTGAAGAGCTTGTAAGTCGAAGTGTGATTCTGAGATTCCCCGTCCTGCGTTCTTGGTACTGACCAATTCCGTCATCAGAACAAAGATGCAGTCGTCTTCTGGGGCTCACAGTCGGGCACGGCAGAGGGCTTTGCCAACCGTCTCGCGAGGGAACTGCACCAGCGGCTTGGTCTAGACGCTCTGTCGGCAGACCTATCAGACTTCGACTCGAAGACGATCGCTCTGCTACCCAAGACCAAGATCGCGATATTCATCCTCTCGACATATGGCGAGGGCGACCCGAGTGACAATGCTGGCCCATTCTGGGACTGGCTGACCAAGCTCTCGGACACCAGCGCCTTGTCGTCGCTCCGCTATGCTGCGTTTGGCTTAGGGAACACTCAGTACAGATACTACAACCGAGTCGTGGACGTCGTAGATGATGCCCTTCAGAAAGCAGGAGCCGAGAGGCTGCTCGACGTGGGCAAGGCAGATGACGCCGCGGGCGCGACCGAGGAGGATTTCCTGGCGTGGAAGGACGACCTCTTCACCTTCTTCGTCAAGAACCTCGGCATGCAGCAACACGAGGTCAAGTACGAGCCCCAGCTGTCGGTCGTGCAGGACGACTCCCTCGACCTGACCGACCTGCACACGGGCGAGCCGCTGCGCTCGACGGACAAGGGCAGCAGTGAGATCCGGCCGCTCAAGATCCGGGCCACACGCGAGCTGTTCAGCAATACCTCGCGCAACTGCCTGCACCTCGACCTCGACCTCACCGAGCATCCCCAGATCACCTACAAGACGGGCGACCACCTCGCCGTCTGGGCCATGAACCCCGACGAAGAAGTCGAGCGGCTCCTCGCGGTCCTGGGCCTCGCAGACCGCCGGGCTGCGCCCCTCCTGGTGCAGGCCCTCGACAAATCAGTCAAGGTGCCCGTCCCATCGCCCACGAACCTCGAGGCCGTCCTGCGGCACTACCTCGAGATCTGCGCCCCGATCTCCCGGGACGCCGTCAAGACCCTCGCGCAGTTCGCGCCGACGGAGCAGGCCAAAGGGTTCCTGACCGCCCTCAGCGAGGACCGCGCCAGCTTCGCCCAGTTCATCGCCGACAAGCACCTCAACCTCGGCCGGCTGCTCGAGATGGCCGCACAGCAGGGCCAGCAGCCCGGCAGCGGCAGCTCCATCACGTGGACGTCCCTCCCGCTCTCGTTCCTCGTCGAGACGCTGCCCAAGATGCAGCCCCGGTACTACTCCATCTCCTCATCCAGCGTCATCTCCCCGCGCCAGCCGACCATCACCGCCCTCGTCTCAACCACACCCGTCGCCACCACATCATCCTCACAAACAGCCTCTGAACCAGCCTCCATCCCAGGCCTAGCAACGAACTACCTCCTCGGCCTCTCACACTCCCTCACGTCACCAGACACCACCACCCCCAGGCCAACACACCCAGCAGGCCTGACATACCCCCTCGACGGCCCCAGCGGCGCCCTGTCAGGCGGCAAGGTCTACGCCCACATCCGGCGGTCCCGCTTCAAGCTCCCCGCCGTGCCCTCCCACCCGCTAGTCATGGTCGCCGCGGGCACCGGTGTTGCGCCCTTCCGGGCCTTCCTGGCGGAGCGCGCACGCATGCTGCAGATCGGCAAGGACGTCGGCGAGATGGTGCTATTTTTTGGGTGCAGGCGCGCCGAGGAGGACTACATCTACCGCGAGGAGCTCGAGGGCTTCGAGCGCGAGCTGGGCGGGAGGCTGCGCATCGTCACTGCCTTCTCGAGGGAGGCGGGGCAGCCCAAGAAGTATGTCCAGGACCGGGTCAGGGAGCTTGGTGATGATGTCGTGAGGCTCGTGCTTGAGGGCGGTGCCTCGGTGTATATGTGTGGTCGGGCGAGCATGGCCAGAGAGGTCGGCGGCGTGGTGGGTGAGCTGGTTGGCAGGGAGAAGGGGTGGGGCCAGGAGCAGATCAAGGAGTGGACTGAGAGGATGAAGAGGAGTAGGACATGGCAGGAGGATGTCTGGGGCTAAGTTTCACTGAAGTTTTGAAGAGATCTCCAAACTTTTGTCGATAGAAGCGATCATTTTGAGTTACATACACATGCTTTTCTCTTGAAGGCAATGTGCAAGACATATAGATCACGAGAACCTACGTTCTTGAAGCTGCAGGGCACTAATATTTTGAATGTTCCAGCACCCAAGGCATATTCTATGTGTACAATGAAAGAGTGACTCCCGGCGTCTCTACACTCATTTCACAAGAGCAGCATGCGCGGCTGCCCGCGGTTGCTCGGGGCCCTGGATCGATTGGCACCTTAGTCCAGTGTCCCCGCCGCTCTATCAGCTTTGTCTCAGAGCCTCTCGCCTGCGTAGAAAAAGAATTAGCGCCTGACTCCTTGTCAGTCATCATGTACGTCAACTTACGCAGGCAGGGTTGACCAGTTCAGCCCCTTTTCCGTCCTGAGCAAGACGTCCAGTAGAGCCTGCTGCTCATCGCGGTCATCGAAGCGGTCTCCGGCCAGCGCAATAGCCATGCTCGCGGCTAGGTGGGCATTATTGACGTGGCTGATGGCGTCGGCAATACCGCACACGATCCTGACGTCCTCGCGGAGCGTCTCGTCCATGGACCGCACTGCAGCCTTCTGCTCGAGCCCAAGCCTTGGTATGCCTGGGTCATAGGCGATGAGCAGGATACGCACGAGATGATAGTACTGCAGCCCGACGACGGCGTGCTCGTTGAGAAGGAATATCTCTGGGAACGGCCTGTCGTCTTCCTTGCAGATAAACACCGGGCTAAACGTCTCGGGCCTGTTCTTAATCCACTGCTCGGCGTAATCGACGAGCGCGCTGTGCTCGGCCAGGCTCTTGTCCTCCCCGAAACAGTAGCATATAACGTCCACGAGAAGGAGGGTGATCCTGGCAGCCCATCTCTTATCGTCGCCTGGGCTCATGCTGGTGGGGTCGATGTTGAGGCACTCCCTGTACAGGATGGGCGGCCTCTGGTGCATGATGGCTATGTAGATGGCCTGCCGGACACTTGCCCAGAGAACCGGCTGCCCCACAAAGTCGACGAGCTCCAACACCAGCTTGGTCTGTATGAGCCTCATGTCGAGGGAGTCTGACTCTGCGATAGGTTTCTCCCGTGGTGTTTGGACAACCATGTGGTGCTGAAGCAGCACGGCAGCGGCCAGCAGGCCTGTGCTCTCATCCACCATGCCGACCACACACCCGTTCAGCACGGGGGCCAGGTCTTGAAACGCATCGCGGAGGTAGGCCTCCTCCTCGGGGGACGGATACCCACCCGTGCTGTTCCGGTTATTCTTTACCGTGACGGCGAGGATGGCTTTGTATAAGAGAGGGCATATGGAGGATTTGTTGGGCAGGACGGAAGCGAACGTCTTTTCCTGATCGCACATATCAAACTGGGGTGCAATGCCGATGCTAAAGCGGTAGATGAGATCCGCCTCGTGGGCGTTTTTCAAGGGTAACAAAGACGCGTCGACCCTCGGATACAATGGGTGCGGATTATTTGAATGTGCAGTCTCGGGTGATGGGAAGGACGACGGGGTGGGGAAGACGTTCAGGGCGGGCGTCCTGGGTCCTGTCGGTTCCGTATTCCCCAGTCTCGTACTTGAAGCAGCATCTTGGTCATAGTACGATCGGTTAGACGACGGGGCAGTGGCACTGCCGGCGTCCTGGAATAACGCAGACCTCGAGGCCTGTAGCCTGAGAGTGGGTGTGGGACTATCGAGTGCGGTCGAGGCATCCGGAGACGGGAGGTCCCGATGGAGTATGGGGCCGGGAAAGGCGTCGTCGTCGTCGTCACCACTGAGGTCTCCCTCATAGAACGAGGCCACCTCCTCTGTCTCGTCGACGAACCTGATCCTCTTGTTGGAGGTCTTACACCAGGTCTGATCTGAGGTGAAGGTATACTGGCTCTGGTCCAGGCTGTATCACGACATGGCACACAGCAGCCCAATCAGCAAGCTGGATCTAAGACACGCTGTGTGGCGGATTGGCGCTTACCCCGGATTGTAGGTGTGGCGGAAGCGGACCCTGATCCCTCGCACGCAGGGCTGACCTCTCTTGACACACTGGGAGCACTGCTCCTTGGTGTCGCCTGTTGTATGCCGTGGCTCATTAGTAAGGCTGAAGTCGTGATTGGGGTGTCACGAGGCTAATGTACCCACACTTTAGATGCCTATAGAGGCAAGACACATCCTCACATTAGCTTGTTGATTAAGGTTGAAGGGGCCGGTCGTACGATCTCGATGTGTGTTTTTGTGTGCATGTTTGTGTGTGTGTGTGTGTGTGTGTGTGAGGGTACGTCTGATAGGAAGACAGTGTGACAGCACGACAGCCAGCGTATACGACATACGTATACGTGTACGTGTATGTATCTCTATGTCTCTCCATCCGGACCGAGACCTGGGGCGGGAGTGGCGCCGAGTCCCACAGAATTCCACGAGAGACGACAGCAAATAGGCGTGCATGTTTGGTCTGCTTACCTCGATCGGCATCCCTGGGGAAGGGCAACGTAGGCCTGGGTCAATCTCACGGTCTCACGGTCTCACAGCCTCACGGGCATTTCTTTCTAGATTGGGAGAAGGGACTCACATCACACCCTGGCCTTCTCTTCTTTGTCTCCGACTGAGGCCCAGGCGGAGGCATCTTGCGGCAAAACGCGCAGCCGCAGCCGAATCCCAACCTCGAAGAGGACACGAGGGAAAGAAAGTGCGCGCTCTCGCACCGTGGCCAGAGACAGAAGCAAGGGGGGGTGGGAAAGCCAAAGCCCGGCGGGTGACGGTGGGCTCGCTGGTTTATAGCTGTGTTGGGCAGACGGGGAAAGAATCCCGCGCTGCTCAAAGACTCTGCATTGCCGGGGCGCTTGTCAGGTTACAGGTCTTGGGCTGCCCGCCCTGTCTGGGGGTGTCTGGGGGGGGGGCTGTCTGGGATATCTGGCGAATCTGCGCGCCTGGAGAGCGTGTGGGGTAAGCCACCAATTTTTTAACCTGCCACGGGCCTGTCTTGTCTGCTTCTCGCTGTTCTTTCCCCTGTTGAGGATCGGATTGGCATTGTGTGGGGGTGGGGGGGAGCCCCTGTTCGCTACCTTGCCTCAACTCCAAGTCTCCAACGTGCTCTTTTTCTGGGGTATTCTGCCCTGACATCACATTAGGACGGCCTGTCGGTGCCCAGTCGATCCAGTCCTCCCAGCCAATCTGAGTTTGTCTGTGTGTGGATAGGCGGGAAGCTTGTACGTCCCGCCAAGTCTGTTCAGCCCACACTAGCCAGCATCATCGTGAAGGGCAGAAGGGGTCGCCGCAGCCCAGATGAGGGGAACGTGATGTACCGTGTCAAGCACTTGCGTCAATAGCCTAGATACGTTTGGGTGTGCCATGATACACGTGGATGTACCAAGGCACCGTCTCCGGCCTGATCAGGCTTTGTTCGCCGATCAGGCTTGCGGTCTATGCCACCCGCCTGTCCCAAATTATACCAAATCTACCAAAGTAGGACACTATCTCCATGAAACCGTTGGAAGCCTCGTACCCGTTACTAACGACCCGCAAGGGCGACTCTTACCCACCTATCACGCCCCCATCCCATCCCATCCCTCCAGCACGCATGGCTTACATCGCCAACCCGGCTCGTGCCCGTGAGCAAGATGGAGGGTAGCCACAGATCGTGAATATTTAGATGATGCCCATGCTGCGTAGTGCCCGTTGTGAATGTGCTTCTCTGGCAATATTCCTTCTCTCCTTATTCCAGTCCCATCATCACTGTCTCAAGTAGTGCAGTTGATCCCAGGAGGCTCTGCTTAGATGTGGACTCCAACATAAGCCACAAGCCTCATACCTTATATCTCATACACCCATCGATCATATATCCTCTCCCAGCTTCGTTACTTGAACAAGAGGGCAGACCAGATCCCGCCACAGTCATGGGGACCCCTCTGGTGTCGTGGGCAACGGCCCCTTATGCCGCTGCCCTGCTGTTGTTCCTCTTCTCCTATTTCGTTGTATACCCCTTTGTAGAGTACATCCGAGATCCTAAAGGTAAGCAAGATCAGAGTGCCTGGACAGAAAAATAGCAACCACAAGCTGACAGTCCTGCACAGGCCTGCGAAGATTCCCCAACTTCAGCCCTCTCGCCGGCATATCCAATATCCCCTTCACGATCCTGGCCCACTCTGGCGACCGGTCAAGGCGCCTAGCAGTGCTGCACAAGGACCGACCAATCCTGCGCACCGGACCCAACACCCTCTCGTTCGGCACCGTCCGCG
Organism: Diaporthe ampelina; assembly: GCA_023522825.1. Classification (NCBI taxonomy): domain Eukaryota; kingdom Fungi; phylum Ascomycota; class Sordariomycetes; order Diaporthales; family Diaporthaceae; genus Diaporthe; species Diaporthe ampelina. The sequence goes on from JAMFTM010000187.1 coordinate 47,841, forward strand.
CCATCAAGGACATTTACGGCCATGGCACGCCCTGCGTCAAGGATGAGTCGTATGCCCTGCTGTCCGGTACGCACTACCACCTAGCCGACGTCGTGGACAAGAGCGACCACGCCCGCAAGCGCAAGGTGCTGTCCTCTGCGTACGCGCTCAAAAACCTCGAGAGCTGGGAGTACAAGGTCGCCGACAAGGTGGAGCGCATGATTGCCCAGTTCGACAAGCGATGCGCCCCCGCGCCCCAGAAGGAGGGCACCTTCCCAGCCCCGGATGAGCTCAACATCGACTACCGCATGTGGACCAACTTCTTCGCCCTCGATGCCATCGCCGACATCGGGCTGAGTGACCGCCTCGGTTTCCTGGACCAGGGCACCGACCGCGTCGTGGCCCAGCGCAAGGACGGCACCACGTACGAGACTAATCTACGCGAGTGCCTGTACCCCACCGCCCGCAAGCAGTCGCTCCTGATCTGGTCCTACGACTGGTACAAGCTCGTCGACAAGATGGCCAACGTGATCCCCTTCTACCGGCGCATGACCGAGTCCTCGCGCGGCTGGGACGACATCATTCTGGGCCGCGGCAACAAACGGCTCGAGCGGTACCGCGCCGGCGAGAAGCTTGACGACTTCTTCCAGGCCCTCATGGAGGACAAGTCCGGCTCGCCCAACCTACTCGAGTGGGGCGAGATCCTGGCCGAGGTCAACATCATGATGAACGCCGGCAGCGTCACTACCGCCATCGCCATCGCCAACGTCACCTACCAGCTGCTCAAGAACCCCGAGTGCCTGCGCCGCCTCCGCGAGGAGCTCGACGCCGTCCTCGACCCGGACGAGGTCGTTGCCCCTTACGACAAGGTCAAGCACCTCCCATACCTGCGCGCCTGCCTCGACGAGTCCCTGCGTCTCTTCCCGCCTACGCCCCACGGCCTGCCCCGTGCCACACCGCCAGAGGGCTCCATGATCATGGGCGAGTGGATTGCCGGGAACACCACCGTGAGCATCTCTGCCATGGTCGCCCACCGCGACGAGAGCGTCTTCTATGAGCCCGAGAAGTACATCCCCGACCGCTGGCTAGGTGAGAAGGGCAAGGAATTGCAGCCTTATTTCGTGACGTTTAGCGCAGGAGCTAGGGTAAGCCATACTGTCCCCATCCCATCACTCAAGCACAATGCTATCATGTTTGTACGAAGCTGCTGCTTCCTTGATGCTCTGATAGCTAACTTTGAATGTTTTAGGGTTGCATTGGTCGTAACATCTCGTACCTGGAGCAGACCGTCTGTGTGGCGAGCATAATACACAGATATGACATGGCCCTGGCGCCCGGATTCGAGATGCAAAGGCTGGAGACGATGAACCACATCCTCGGGCCGATGCCTGTGAAGATGTGGAGGCGGCAACTTGATGAGTGATAGACTAGCATTAGGCGCTTCAGGAGTTAAAGATGTCAGAATCATCTGGGCTGTTTTTGAGTTTGATAGAATTGAGTTATTACCTAAATGTGTTTCCCATGCCCTTCGGTGATGCAAAAGAGTCCAACAAGGTGAAACCAGACCCTCGCAATGCTCTCTCTTAGTCCCAGTATCGAATAACACCATCTGCTCCTGCTGACACCAGCTTGGATGTCTCCTGAGGATGCCACTTCACACACGTGACAGGATCCTTCGTCTCGATCTTGTGGTACATCTTGCACGTCTTCCAGTCCCAGAAGACAAGGTATCCCGCCGTGTCGCCGCTGGCAATGAACTGTCCGTCGGGACTGATGTCGATGTCGATAGCCGTTCCCGCGTTGTTGTGACCCCGGTAGCTCTTCTTACGGTTCTGGCGGAACTTGTCGTTCGCATTATACACAACAATCTGGTTGTCGGAAGATTGGTATGCAACGTATTTGCCAGAAGGATGCAAGGCAGACCGCGTCATTGGGTACATGTATGTCTCGGCGATGTACTTGATAGGGACTGGGATATTGTAGTCCCATGCTCGCAGCGACTTGTCGTCTGACGTCGTCATAAACCGGTCGCCGTCTTGTGTGAAGGTGATGGTGTTGATAGCCGCCAAATGGTGATCGTACTCCTGAACAGTCTCGTTGCCCGCACGCGTGTCGAACTGAACGATCTTCTTGTCGGACATGCCGGCCAGAAACTCGTGGCCGTGTTCGGCTGTCGGGTTAAAAACCAGGCAGTGTGGGGTTTTGCCTGTGCTGAATTTGCTGATGCACTTTCCAGTCTCGGTGTCCCAGAGCTTCATCTGCCTGTCATACGACCCGGACAGGAACCTCGTGCCGTCGTTGTTAAATGATAGATCTGATATGGCCTTGGAGTGGCCGGAGAATGTCCGCAGGAGCTCTCTCTGGTGGTAGACGTCCCAGATCTTGATTGTAGTGTCCGCCGAGCCAGACAGCAGCAGGTGACCACTGTGAGGGAAGAATCGTAGCGATGTGACAGCCTTGGTGTGGTTCTTCCATGTGTGCACCATCTTCTTGGGAATGTAATTCGTGACACTGCCAGGTTCTTTCCGCAGATCGATATCCAGATCCTGTGGGACGTGCATGTACGTCCGGCCCTGGTAATCGTACTCGCTTTCGCCGTGGAACGTCGTGGTCTCGTCGCCGAGCTCCTCGACCGCTTTCCGCCTTGCCAACGCCTCCGTAGGTGCGGCGACCACAGCGCCACTCTGAATCACATCGTCCCCGTCTTCATCCTCGTAGACGATTTCGTATTCCTCATCGCTGCCCAGTTCCGCTTCCTCGTCGACCTCCTCGTACTCGGTTCTCTTGTACTTCGCCCAGGGCCCCTTATACTCGCCATCACCCTCCGCGATGAGCGCGCTGCCCTTGCCCTCTCTCTTTGATCGAATGGCAGCAGCCTCTTCCTTGATCTGCTTGCCGCTCTTATCTTCCCTCTCTGGACCCTCGCCGCGTTCTACCGCGCGATGTTTGGCTCGGAAGGCATGCTCGCTTAGGTATGTCTCAGTCGCATATCCTGTGAGTACGTTCTTGCGCTTGAGAGACGGATGGGAGGCCTCGTCGCGAAATGGGTTGGCAGGCCCAACTTTTGGTCGCGCAAGGTCTTCACCGGTGTAAGGAACGACTGCATGATCCGGCTCGGCTTCTTGTCGGACGATGAGGGCGTCTTGAGGCGCCATGTTTGGCGGATATGCGCCAAAGTCGGCCATTGCGAAATTTTCAAGTTGGACTATTGGTGTCGGTAGTGAGGACGTAGAGGCGCTCGTGACGTCGCGTGCAAGAGTGAAGGACCCAAGAACTTATTTGTATTTCGATTGGGATGAAAGCCATCAGGGTCCATAACTTGAGTCTGCATTTCCTGGAAAGTGGCAGCCGCGGCAGGCAGGCCTGCTCTCTGTGTACCCAAGTACCTGGGTCCCATAAGCTTAGCTCGGGATCCCGCCTACTCGCAGCAGCATCTTAGGCTACCTAACCTAAGTACTAGGTAGTACTCATTACCAGACAACTTTAATTAACCTACTACACAACAACCTCCTTATGGATGGACCTCTTATGGGATGACCTTTCAAGGGACAACTACCTATAAGGTACTGTAAATTCTGATGGGTAAACATCCTTTAGAATCACATCCTACAAAAAGACCTTCTAACGGACCACCTCATACAGAGCAGCCTTCAACGGTATGGCATTCTACGATTAAACATCCTCTAGTGTCTCCTCCTGCGGGCCAAACTCCTCTGGGAGAGCCTGGTAGATGGTAAGTAAGCCACGAGGCTGTGGCAGTATACTGTAAAATATGTACGGCAGCGGACAAGAAAGCCATTATGAAGCAAGATCGTCTCGAAGCAAACCCCCAGTCTATAATCCGTAGTTGTAGGCCCTATTGCCAATGATAAAGTTCGTATTAATATGGTAAGCTTGTGGAAAATGTCGTCGAATCTGAATGTATGATAGGTAGGCCATTTTATACATATTTTGAATCGTGGCAAGCTGTGCTCAATGGAGTCTCCGTTCTGGGGCACCGTGGAGCCAACCACGCAAGGACTTGCTTACCTAGGTACTTTGCCCAAGGCGAGTGCAATCCAGCTCTAGTCCAGATGTCAACTGAGATTTCCAAGGCTGTCAAATGTGAAATATGGCATTGGGCAGTAAGATGATCACCAGTAATTGCATAGGTTCTGTTATCGTGATAATCATCCGTAACTGCATTTGCTTCCGTATAATCCATTGACTCCTCTCTGACACGCCGATTATTGCACGACCGTACACGAGTGATCATCGCGACATTGACACATTGTATCGTATCCACCATCCATGCCCCAAGTAACTCATCAGCCGACAGCGTCCCGGTGAGAGATCACGCGCTGCCGCCGAGTCCCTTTCCCGGAACCAACCCCAACCCCAACCACCATCCCTTCCGCATTCGCCATCCAACTAGGGATGTCCACGTCCTCGTCGACACCCGTCAGGTCTAGTCGTCCGCTTGTCCGTTTGCACCGGAACTCGGGCAACGTGCAGTCGCCTCGTAGCGGTGTATGGGCATGTCATTTCTTCCCCCGTGAGCTGCATTGCGGCCCCCATCCTCTTCGCCGGGTTTCGCCCAAGAGTCCTGAAGCAAGGCGGCTCTTGGGTCATGGCTGTACATGAGAGATCGCGCGAGAGGGCGTCTCTTAGTTGGCCTCGTCCTTAATAAGGGCAACGATCATCTTGTACAGGTAGAAGAAGAACATGAGCAGGTGGAAGCCGAGCTTGATGAATGACTCCTTCTTATGGACGTTCAGCTTCCTGAAAATCTCGGTTGCGTCCAGCAGGTGCGTGTTCTCGATGATCCTAGAGTAAATCATGTCAGCCACTCGTTCATCACGCGACTCGAGCTCCTGAGCTCTAGGCGCATCCCCGCCGGGGCCTGTTGGTGGGTAACGTACTTCTTGGCATTCCAGGCCAACAGTGGGAGGTTGACTATCAGAGGAATCCAGTATCCGTTGATCAGGAACAAGAAGGTCAAGAATCCGTGTACAGCTGCTTCTGGGATGATGTAGGTGTTCAGGCGGTTGCAGAGGTCGATAGGGTTGATGTAGTCACTGCAGACATTTCGCGTTAGCATGATCATGGCACACAAGACGAGCAGTGGCCTGGCCTATTGCTGGCGTGTTGGGGGGGGGGGGACTCGTACCATTCGAGATCGCTGTACATGATGGTGAAGAAGACCTGGAGGAACAAGTTGACGGCGTTTATGAGCACCGAGAACAGGAAGAGCCACGCCTCGCCAGACATCTTGACGGTTGGATTGGAGCTATATGGCTAATTGATGGGCGTTGATGCGACACGAAGTCTCTGGAGCTGCGGCTGCCGGGAGCTTGGACTCGAAGCGACGCGATATGCGAAGGTGTTGCGTGTGTAAGGATATGGGACACAGATCTGGATATCCCGCAGCAGCAGAGGTGGGCAGGCAAGGTGGAGAACCGGCCGAGTGCGAGCTTATCACGGGCGGGCAGAGAGGACGGGCGGCCAGGCGCGCAGGATTTTTCTCGGATGTCAACAACGGTAACCGCAGCCTCGATAGGAGGGGGTACAACAGGACGGCTTGGGTGGAGGGTTATAAGTGGCGGCGGTCCAGATGCGAATATCTGTCCTCGAGGTTTGGGTTTTTGCAGGCTGTCCGAAGCGGCGGTGGCAGGTCGAGGAAGGGGAGGGCGAGGCAAGTCGAGGTCGGTAAGGCGCGAATGCGGCGGGATGATGTCGCTGGCTCCCCACACTAAGCTACACTAGGAACTGTCGACGCAAAATTGCTGCCTTTCCAAGGTTCAGAGCTTGCCCGCCGCCCCGTCGTTTGGGGGGAGGGGGCCGTCACTCGGGCGATTCCTCTGGGCCCGGCAGCCAATGGCAGAGCTCCAAGGATTGGATAGCTCAGGGCCCGCTGGGGCCAGTAGCTGGGCCAGCATGTGGCGCGAGCTCTGCTTTGCCAGGCCTGCTGTCTGGCTCAGGACTGCCACTAGATAAGGTGTGGCCCCAGCCATGGCAGACCATACATTTGGCCATGCGGGCTGCGGGCGTCCAAGACGGTAGAGCACCTTGGACAGCAGTGCACTAATTCAAAATTGTACAGACGGATTCAACCGTTGCCAGGAGACTACGGCGAACGAGCTGTCTCACATGGGCGACTAGAGCATTGCAGGAATGGCATTTTGTGCAGAATTGTCGAGGGAACCAGACCCGCAGGAAATCCACAGATTGCTCATGTTGCCCTGGCTACTATGCTTTGCACATTGATCAACGCTCCTAAGCCGCCACGCATTAAAACCATCAATTCAACTACAACAACCCACACGTCTACTCAGCGCCATTCGTCGGCTTTTCGGGGACCGGTATAGGGCCACCAGGAGAGTTCGGAAGACGTGCGGTCAATACCTCCACACCATCCTCGGTAACAAGCAAGGTGTGCTCTGGAAGAACACGTCAGTTATGATTTCCACGGGACCCGGGGCAAAAGGTGAAACCCCGTGAGAGAAAGAGGAAAAAACTTACCGAACTGGGCGGTCTTCTTTCCGTCAATAGTCGTGCTGGTCCAGTTGTCTGGCCAGGTGATATCCCGATATTTGCCCAGCGCAATCATCGGCTCAATGGTGAACGTCTGGCCGGGCTTACACTCGCCCACCGCCTTGTTCTTGGCGTAGTGAGGAATGTTCGGCGGGCAGTGGAAGATGGTGTTGATGCCGTGGCCGACATAAGTCCGGATAACGCTGGTGTTCTTGGTCTTGGCGTGCTTCTCGATCGCGTTCCCAAAGTCACGGTACAGCGTGCCCGGCTTCACGAGCTTGATAGCCTCGTCCAGACACTCCCTAGCAGCCTCCACGACACGCACGGTATCAGGGTCGGCCCTGGCCCGGTCGCCCACGTAGTATGTCTCGTTCAGGTCACCGTGGTAGCCTTCATGGTAGAGCGTGACGTCCAGGTTGACAATGTCGCCGTCCATAAGAATGCGCTGGTCGGGAATACCGTGACAGATGACCTCATTGATCGACGTACAAACGGACTTGGGGAAGTGGTTGTAGTTCAGGGGCGATGGGTAGGACTGCGTCCACCGTCAGTCTCTGTAGCTCTCACGCCCTCCAGATGACTCTCATTTAGCCACACGGGCAGCACTCACGTTCCGCTTGATGCACTCCTCGTGTACGATCTTGTCGATCTCATCGGTGCTGATGCCAGGTCGGATCGCAGCAGCGGCAATGTCGAGAACCTCCCGCGCCAGCCGGCAGACCTTGCGCATGGCATCCTGGGCCTTCTTGTCCAGGATCTCGACCTTGTTCCGGTTGACGAGGGACCGTCCTGCCTTGGGAATGCCATCGGCGGCGTAGTCGGGGTGGGGGATCGTCTTGGGGATCTCACGTCGCGGCGAGAGAGGGTACACGGGTCGGAGAGGGCCGGTGTAGGAAAAGTTCGGGAAGGGGTTGTAGTAGCCGGTCTCTGGATCAGGTTTAGATACTACTTTTGGCGGAATGTTCAAGGTGTTTTGGATTATACTGTTTTCTTGCTTGTGCATTGACTTATGGGTGCCCTGGACAGAGAGACTGGTTAGCCACGAGTACTGCCGGCTGTCGCCCACGTCGCGCACCACGCGACTAGACGATGTTGCAGAGGTGGGGCTGAGAGGATGCTCGTCGTCTCTCGGCCCAGAGATGGACTAACCCAGCTCTTCTTAAAACAGTCCTGGGAGCAGAAGAAGCTGTCCTTGATGCCCAATTTCAGGCAGGTCGGACACTGGAGCGACCCAGCATCATTGTCGCAGTCGACGCCGAGGCACTTGCGCTTGGAGGGGGGTTCGTCGGTCATGGTGGGCGAACGGTCCGCGTGTCAGTCGCAGAGGTTGTTGAAGGACGTAGAACAGACTCGAGTCCCGGAAATCAGCGAATGTGAATTTTATTGCTGTTATGACAAGGTGTTAGACAGGCTTAGCGAAAGCAAGAGAGTCGCAGAAGATGCAGCCGCAAAAATTATGGGTTTAGACAAGCAGCAACGTCTTTTTGCGCCTCACTGCCTCACGGCCAGTCAGTCGCTAAACCCGCCCTCACTGAAAATGTAAGTGGGCTAAAGTGGGCGAGCAGGCCAGAATCAGAGCATGTCGGGGACAGGGATTGCAGGGATTGCACCTGAGCCCACCACCCGCGCCTTTGCGTTGACCCGAGGACCCTGCCCAGGCAATCCCCCAAGGGTGGGAGACCAGAAGAGGCCAGGAGGCTTCGCCTAACCCTGAAAACCAGAGCCTGGCAGGTCGGGAGGCAGACCCCGGCAATAGCCGTGCCTCGATCGGCCGGGAGGACTGCGACATCATCAGGACCATGATGCTATCGGCCGGCCTGCTCGGCATCGACTGTAGTTAATGTATGTTTTGACAAGCAAGAGTGAATTGAAAAATTGACAGGAGGACCGGCAGTGCATCACTCCTTCCGCTTCCGACCCCACTGAGATCTGGCAAGTGTTCTTCAGAGATCTGCTGAAGTTATTCGCAGAGAAAAGTCGCTGCTGCTGCTTGTCTTAGTCGTTCCGTACCCTAAAGTTCCGCCCTTCCGACTTCCGAAAATCTCCTGACCATAAGAGCTTCATAGACTTTCACTAAGCAGGGCATTTGGGCAGTCATATGTGATCTCACTGTTACCAGGCCTTTTTGTTTCTCCTTTCTTACTAGTGAGACACACAATCCATAATGTCGTCAACGAAGGTTGTCGTGGTGGGAGCCGGTCCTGTCGGCTCATTAGCAGCTCTGTATGCTGCACAAAGAGGCCATGAGGTTGAGATCTACGAGCTGAGAAATGGTACGGAAAGCCCCAGATGATTATGAGCATACATTTCAACTCTATTCCCGTCTGCATAAGGTTACATCAGTCCTTGTGAGGCTTGAGGTAGAAGCTGCCAGCGAGGCCGTCCTGAACTTTGCTCGCACATGCCTCGGGTCTTGACTCACAGCTAACGAGGATGCACAGACCTGAGAGACCCCTCGACAGTGCCACTGAACTTCACAAAATCCATCAACCTGGCTCTCTCGGTACGTGGCATAACTGCCATGCAAAATGCAGAGCCAAACACCCCGGAAGGAGAGCGCAAACTGTTGGACCATGTCCTGGCCGCCACAGTCCCCATGAGAGGCCGCATGATCCACGGCAGGAAAGCAAGCGGAGAGTTGTACGAGGAGGCACAGGACTATGATGTACACGGACGGGTAAGCACACACGACACCATCTTCTCGTGTCAGATCTTGAAGCTGACAGCACTGGAAGACAATTTTCGCCGTAGATCGTGGTGGCCTGAACAAGCGCCTCCTCGACGTGCTCGAGAGCATGCCCAACGTCAAGTTCTTCTTCAACCACAAGCTCACAGGCGCGGACTTCCGCAAGCACAAGGCATGGTTCGAACACAAGGATGGCTCCTCCGAGGGCCGGCCAAGGGAGATCGAGATCTCGTTCGACTTCATGATCGGGGCCGACGGCGCACACTCCTCGGTACGGTACCACATGATGAAGTACACGCGAATGGACTACGAGCAGCGGTACATCGACGCACAGTGGTGCGAATTCCAGATCCAGCCCCGGGAGCACTTTGATGCTACCAATCCGATGAGCCAGTTCCGTATCAGCCCGAATCACCTGCATATCTGGCCCGGCAAGGAGTTCATGTTCATCGCAATCCCGTCTGAGGACGGTACATTCACCTGCACACTGTTCGCCCCAGCAGAGAAGTATGCATACCTCGAATCAGACCCTGGCAACGTTCCGGCCTTCTTCGACAGGTACTTCCCCGGCGTGACCGAACTCATCCCCGCCGCCGACCTGGTCGACAGCTTCAAGCGGAACCCTCACCTGCCCCTAATCACCATCAAGTGCAAGCCCCACCACTTCTCGTCGTCCGTCGTGCTGGTCGGCGACGCCGCGCACGCCATGGTGCCCTTCTACGGCCAGGGCATGAACGCTGGCCTGGAGGACGTGCAAACACTCTTCACATTCCTGGACAAGCACGCTGGTGGCGACCGGGCCAGGGCTTTGGACGAGTACACCGCCCACAGGGTACCCGACGCGCACAGCATCAACGACCTGGCGCTGCAGAATTACGTCGAGATGCGCGCCAGCGTCTTGAGCCCCACGTACAGGCTGAGAAAGTTCCTGGAGGAGAGCCTCAGCAAGTACCTGCCCACCCTGGGCTGGCAGACAAAGTACAGCCGGGTGTCGTTCAGCAATGAGAGGTACTCGGAGGTCATTGCGAGGAGTGACTACCAGGGCAAGATTTTGATGAGGGTTTTCGGGGCCACGGTTGGAGTCCCCATACTGGTTGGTGGTGCGATGCTGTGGTTCAGGTACAGACGGCTGGTAGAGACCGGAGTGAAGGCGGCGGGCGAGTGGTTGGTCAACATCGTGAGCCGGTGACCCCATTCATCGCCATGAACCCTTCATTCTTCGGCAGAAGCCATTTGTAAAGAGAATTTGTACGAGATAGATTATTTAGAAGCGCAATCTGACGAAGCTGAAATTCTTTCGTGAAATGACAGGCTACGGGAGACTCAAGTGCTGTATTGGTGGCCTCAGGCAGGTTGACTTGCTCCGCGCACACACTCCTGTGAAGGATCTTCAATTACTCACACCAATTCTCACATCCTCGTGATCCGCCTGCTTCGAGGTTTTCGTCGACCCGGCTTCATTGTGTCCCGCCACCGACCCTGTTGCGCCTTCTTGATCTTCGTCTCCGTATACAACTCGAACACATCCGGTACAAAACGTACAAAACCACCCCAATTATACAGCCCACGACGAATCCCCCGCCAAATTGAACCCCGAACGACTGGTTCCCAATTACACTCCATGTATCCGCGTCCGAGTCGTCGTGGGAAGCTGAGCCACTGTCGTCGGCTGGGACTGTTGTAGACGGATTCCCCGTCATGCTGCCAAAGTTCGCGTCATCGCTTAAGGCAATCGTCTGAGGGTGGGCAAGTGTGGTCCGGATATTTGCAATTAGAATCAGGAGGATATAGAGGAGCCCTTGTGGTACAAGCTTCATCGTCCAATCCTGGCGAAGCATCAAGAGTTCTGTCAACACAGCCCAGGGTTCCCAATTCTCTAGGAAGTTGAATTTGAGCGCGTCAATACGATCTAGATCAGCTAGGGCTCATGCATCCGAAATGCTGGGTCGAGAAAGCTGATTCATGTCGGTTCGAGCTGTCGATATCTCCGCGAATCGTTTACGATGAAGTGTGCAACGCAAGATCACAGGTGGCTATAAAGTGATGCCGCTCGGATCTGGGAGCTTCACGGTAGCGTTTACCCGGTGCGAACTATCGGCAATCTCGCACCGAGCGGCGTTTGGAGAAGACTTGCTTCGCTCGTAGCTCGCGTTGAATCGAGCCAGATAGTCCGTGGCTCCGGCAACGAATGACCGTTCCTTGATCTTCGCTAAGCAAGCGTGAAGTATGGACTAAGGCTCTAAATTTGTCGGACACAGGCGAGGCGAACGCCGGGTTTTGTTGAGGTGCACACGAGAACTTCGTCACACTGCTGATACGCAGGTCGGGATACGGAAAATGTTGTACACGACAGGCAGCATCGACTCCTTTTTCTTTGCTCAGCCCGAAAAAGAACGTCTGTCTGACTGTGCTTTGCCAGGTGTAAAAGACCGTCCCCAACGGCAATTGTAGGGCTAGTGCTGTTGTGTGGCCGCAAGTCGCCGGCAGCTGTCAGACAACCTTGTGAAACACTTCGGGGTGACTCAACCTCCGTCTGACGCCTCGACGCACCGCACTGTAGGCTGCGTCACAAGGTGTGTGGCAATTCAAAACAACCGGTCGGTTGTGCACTTCAGTTGGCCGTTTGAAATATTTTCATTAGTGTACTCCTACGTGCCTCGGGGCATACAAACGCATCTTTGGCCACCGGTAGAGAAGATAGCCTCATCCAGCAGGACACATGAACTTCAAGAACAAAAATTGGATATCATCGAGATTGATTGACTTGTGAGCAGTTTATCTCACTGCTCCGGGAAAATTCTAAGCTGGTCAGGCTTGCTCTCAGCTCGCGCCGTCACTAGAAAGTACCTGGTTGAAGATGCCCAGACATGCCAGTTCTCGGACGTACTATCTCTTGTCCGTCCTGCCTTCTGCGAATAGCTTGCCATGCTCGCCTTTACAGCCCGGAATGCATCCTCTGCGGCCGACTTGGTAGCCTTCTGACAGTAAATTCACCGCATCAAGATAATGACGAGAAGAATTGCCACAATTTACCTAGGTATGTGGCAAGAGACAGGATCGCTGACGTGATAGACTAGGTGGTGCTCACATCTCTTGTCTGGAATGTCTGGTATTCAGCACACTCTATTCAAGTTTCAGTTCCAAAAGGCGTGGAAAACTTGATTTTGTATTCGGAAGACACTGTATTCCACTCACCGCCACGAAGGTGAGAAGTAGGGAGATGACAATGACTATGTAAGAACACTGATGTACCAGTTCTGAGATGTGGATTTCCCTAACTCCATAATTGTCGTGACGGTGAGAAGCTGGAGCAGTTATCAAGTACCGTAGAACTTTTGTCCTTCAATGCAGATGAAGATCATAAGATTGGACTCGTACCATCGCACAAGCCCTTGATCTATTCATGTTTCTTGTGAATGCCGGGTAGGAGCTCCCGTTCAACTCCTCAAATATGTGAAGCTGAGGGGGATACTTGTGTCTGCGTCTAAGACTTTGAGGTTTCCTGCATGTTTCTGTGCTCCACTCAAACGTATTACGTAGAAGTTCCAACACACTGAAGTACACTTTGAATCGCGCGAATGGGTCGACAAAGATTGCTTCGTCTCGCAGACAACTATTGGGCACGTCGTTCAATTTATGATACAGTCAAACCAGCACCCGACTTCTTAGATCATTTACCACGGAGCACTTGATCAACACCCCCCTCGCAGAAGCAGAGGAACCTAGGAAGTGAATCACTGAGAGCAGGAACACCAAACAAAATTGAGCATTGACACTCAAATCGCTGTCTAGGAAGTCAAAGACATTGAGCCAGCCACCTTGTCATTCGTGAACCGCTGCCCTGCTAATCCCCTAGAAGATACACAGGCCTGGAGCGCTACCATTACAGCCCATGTGTCGTGGCTCTCCATCACTTCCGTACCCCTCCAATAGACTCAGTCTATCACAGCCAAGATCTCGAAGCGCAAGGAGTGTGAAAGCCGGAGGACGATTTCTGTCTATGAGTGCGTGAAACGATAGATATATGCGGTTCTCCAAGATTGAATGGGTGTCCTCCGTCCTCGCCGGGCAAGGAAGCAGCAAGAGAGTGATAAACCCTCACTACTCGCAGCCAATTTCTGGGGAAAGCATACCGCTACTTTTTAGATAACGAGTCTGCGATATGAAGGAAGCGAATGTGCACATGAAAAGGGAATGATGGAAAAGAGAAGACGTGTCAGACAATATTCTGATCTCTTGACTCTCTGGCTACTTGCAACAGAACGATCTCAGGAAATGGAAGTCCAACTACCAGACTATTGCTCGTCAAGTACTCCAAGAATCTTGTCCGGATTGCATCGAGTGGAGGAAAGATTCGGGGTGAGAGACTGGTCATCAAAAGATGGCGCATCATCTTCGGAGTTCGACAGGGCGCGCTGATCCCAGGTCCCAGGTCAACTGGTAGGCATGGAAAAGTCGATGCGGGAACAGAATACCACTTTTGCTGGCTGGCAGAGTATCTTAGCAGAGTCATAAATCATCGTTGAAAGGCATATAATATGCTTATACTGTAAAATCATCCACTCACAGTACTTGTCTCGGAAGCGCGGTGTTGTAAGCCTTAAGAAGGAAGCTAGTACAATTCGAGAAGGGTCTGGAATGGCTGACCACCTGGCTTCTCCCCTCAAAACAATCTCATCGGGTATGGAAATGGTCTGCCGGAATACAAGCTGTGGACCTCAGTGTCACTTTTTCCCTTTCCACTTTGAACATAAGTATCAGTTTCGACGCGTTGCACAAGAGTTTGCGCAGCGTGAATGCCCGTTTCCACGTCCAAGACGGAGCCATGTCCAACACCAAATATCCAGACCTCCCATCCCAACATGCGGTTGTCATCAAGACCAGACGCATCTATCTCCGTCCCGTCACGACCGAAGACTTGACCGCACTTCACAGCATCAGAATGAATCCAAGAGTCATGCAGTATATGTAAGTCTCAATCCGAATACTTGAACATCAACAATATGCTTGATGCCACTCCAGCGATTGACCACCATTCCCAGGCCTGGTGTCGAGACCGAACAAGACGCACTCAAATCGCACAGCGTCAGGCGCATCGAGCTGATGATGAAACAAGACGGTTTTTCATTCGCAATAGTCGTCCCAGACCCCAAACACGAGTCTAGTATCGCAGAAGGTCTCGCGCATGGCGCCGTCATCGGGTTCATCGGCATTACTGAGCCGCCTGAGGTGTTCTACATTCTAGACGATAAGTATTGGAGCGCTGGGTACGCAACCGAGGCGTTGCGTGCGTTCCTTAAAACTTATTGGAACGCCTTTCCGGAAGGATTGAGAGGGGTGGATGAGTGGATGCGCGACTTTCTCGAGACCCATATCATCGTCGGCAACGACGGGAGTGAGCGGGTGGCTGTTAAGTGTGGCTTTGTGCATGTTGCGGACAGGTCTACGCCGTCACACGGTGAAGAGAAAGAGAAGAAGATCTTCCGGCTGCAGCGTCCATGAAGGGACCAATAATTCTTCTATTTAGGGTACTCTTCGAGATCATTTATGTTTGTACTGCGCCTTGTTTGCGTGGTGCGGCGGTGCTCCGTCGCTGCATCATTCCAGGTCCTGACTTTATATTACCTGGATACACGAAATCTGCCATTTCACTAGGTTGGAAGAAGAAAGATGATTAGACCAGAATTGGCATTTTTGGCGATCCGGCTCTTTCATGCAACGGTGAGTAGCAATAGGACACGAGAAGCTTGCGTTGCGTAAGAGCTTTGAAGCATAGCAACGCATCAGATTCGTACCACAATTAATTACATATGACTCTAAATATAACAATTATAATCCTCCGCCTCTTCTCCAGTAAATGTACCCTGCTATTCATACAGGATTTATTTAAAGTGGCTTCCTCTAACCGGCCTGATATAGAGCCAATGCGTAGACGTGAGGGTTGACAGAGCTCAAGTTGAACGGAGTGACGTATAAATCCTCGTCAGTCAGAGCAAGGAACATGGTGCCGTTAATAGCCGGGTCACCCTCGAAGGTGGAGACGTTGGGCTGGATGGTATAGGCCGAGTTGCCACTGACGTTCATTAGGGGGGAGTAGGTCACGTTAAGCTGTGAGGCCCAGAGTGCGAACTTAGGCACACCGGCCGAGGTCGAGGTGACGTAGCTGTTGTTGGGGCCAACGGCCTGGCCGGGCTCGTCCCATTGCAAGAAAACCTGCCGGCCAGGGTAGGACAGCGGCTGAGTGCGGTTGTGGGTAATTGCTGGGGAGCAGTTTTCCCCGATGACATCCGAGTCGGCACAGGCATCCCCGGCTTCGATATCATCGGTGCTCAGCGTGTTGGCGTAGTCGCCGCGAGTCTCGTTCCAGACGTCAGCGCCGTTGATACGGGCGGCATTGGGCTGATTCAGAATGTGGAGGGCTGGGAAGTTTTGCCAGATGAGCTGCTGGGTGCCCTCGGGACAGGACGAGATGTAAGGTGCGAGCAGAGTCCACGCCCAGGACTGAGGGATGCCAACCTCGAACCAGACGGGCATGGGGAATTGTCCGTTGAACTGGCGGAAAATCATCTGCTGACGGGCCTCGGTGGTGATGGACTGCAGCAGGATCTGTCCGACCTCACGCGAGTCGAGATGGTTGAGGAAACCGTAGACGCCGGACTCGCCCCATCGAGTAAGCTTCTGGGAGAAGTCGACGTACTCGCGTACGTTCATCGATGGGTAGTTGTAGGTGCACTGCTTAGGTGCGTTGTCACCAAGCATGTTGGTCAGAATAGTAGCATGGCCAACTTCCTGTTCAGCCATATATTGCAGTAAGTATCGGTCCTCAGCAGTCAGTCCGGCAGCCTCGAAGTCCTCATCCGAATAAGTGGCGAGACCATAGTGGAAGAGATCTAACTCGATCCACTCCTGATAGAGGCCGACGGCGATAGACTGGTAGTCGAAATCGGACTGCACCCGGTATACGGGCTGAGATCCGTCGGTGCCTAGCCCGCCAGCAGGAGTATACGGCGCCGGCTGGTCGGCGTGAAGGTAGCCATCAGCAGGGTAGTCGTACTTTGCTGGGTTTGGTGGAAGAGCTGGGATGGAGGAAGCAAGGACGTTTGTGGACTGTGCTCCGGTGGTCGTTGGCGAGGGACCAGTGTAAGGGCCGTGGCTCGTAACATTGCTGTGAGGGATAGCCGGCACCGTCATGGCCGCGGCCGACGTGATTGTTGTTGCCGGGGTAGAAACCACACGCTCTTCGATGACGGGCGCGGCAAATGCCGGCCGTGCAATGGCGAGAATGCTGCCGACTGCTAGGAACCCAGCCATAGTCGTATTGGTTTAGTTGGATGAGGGATGCAGAACGAGCCTGTCGTTGAACACCGTAGAAGAAAACAGTCCAATATATACGCCATTGGCCTTCTGAATGGAGCCTCAATGTCCTCGAGCCCAACCTCTCTATGACGAGGAACCACCGGGATGTGGGATGCGAGCTCTTTGCCATCTTGGGCTAGGCATGCAAAAGCCCATGTAAGTGGTTCCACGGCTCTGGTCAACTGCTGCTTGGAAATCAGGTAGCGGCTTCAGAGACTCAAAGGCGCACATCGTGCATGTTGTACGACAAGGATCTTGTCACGATGTGATCGGCGTCCCGGTGCGGAGGATGAAAACGGTCGGTTGGGTGGGTACATGTGTGGGCGACAGTGACACTGCGTGGTGTCCTGTAGCACTTACGTCGTTGACTTTCAAATCACAGAAATCTTACGTTATCCCTGCAACCTGTCATGGTGAAGCTTCTATTTGGACACGGCTTGAGGTAAGGCACTCATGATTCCAAAGTGGCACTGCTGTGCCGCCGTTGACTTCCCCTGATTTCCCGTGGAAGTACATGCAGAAGCCATCGTTGCTCACAGAGTTGATCTGTCATCGACTTGCTGTGTGCTGATGGGCAGCAAGCAGCACGTGGGGAAAGGCGGATCACTTCTCGCCTTCAAGGTGTCTTCGCCATCAAGGATGCAAATGTGGAGTGCGCAATAAAATCGCATTTTACAGTAGAGCAATTGCATTGCGTGGTACAGCAAATCAGTGCGACCAAAAGCGTGGGGCGGTGAGCCAGTGACGTCTACTATTTCCCTTGCGTTACTGTAGATCAGTCGACCAAAACTTCGGAATTGCCTTGACTGTGCCAGTGTGCCTTTCGGCGCTCTCGGAAACACGCAGCACTTACTTAGATGGCGAAAAAATCTCACATTCAATGACGGGTACACGGACGATCTCCCGTGGACTGCGCCTGGAAGTGAGAACAGATATAGAAGTTGCAGTAAATCACATCCACGCAATAATACCACATGGCGGCGTAGAATGCAAGGTCCCGGCGATGTGATGACTGCTTCCCCCGGCACCCCGGCACCCCGGCACCCCGGCACCACACCTTGAGCCTCATGCCTGCTTTAAAGCCCTTTGGGAATAGTCTACAGCACTATCATCAGGGCTCCCGCCATCTTAGCCCCTTGTCCGGAAGTTTTGCTCCACACCTGCATCAGAAGGAAACGAAACCGAAATCGGCAGCTGAGATGATCATCGGACGAACCGGCCAGGACGAATTGATTATTAACACATACTGACGTTTCCCCGACAGCTGAGTGCTACCAAGCACTAACAGTGTACGCGTCTGTGGTTTGCATGGTGCTTGTCCGGCTTCCCTCTCCATTGTCACGCACGCCTCAAGTGCCGATCCAGTGCGACGAAAACCTCTCCGTTGATCTAGTTGTGAAAATCGAGAAATACGGTACTCGTCGATTGAGTGTTCTTCGCTGACCTAGCGCTCAGAGAGAATATTCCCCCAGCCTATGCCCAAGCTTTGGGCCCAGTCGAGGATCGGACATGCGGATTGAACCCCTGAAACTGCCCGAGGGTTATTATCAATGATCAGATGGACGGAGTCGATGCAGCTCACCCAGATCCTCTGTCCGCCACTTTTCACTACCGCTCCCACACGCGGTATTTGACTTCGGTGTAACGACCAGCAGCCAATCCACAGCCACCAGGTTCTTCACCTCACATTCTGCTCTTCTGATTCCATCTAGCTACTGGAATGAACCATGCTTTTTCTACTTTCCTCCGCTACCGCATCCGAGACTTTATGCTCGATCCCGGTAGTGACGCCCAGGCACTACGGCACCTGAGATCATGATTGCCATTATTGTTCTAGCTGTGGTCACACCAGGCCAGCCTTGAATTTTTACCCAGATTATTCATGTGGATGTAGCAAGTGAAGTCTGCGAGCAGCCAAGCCGACTGCTGCCCGGAAATGTCTATTACATCCCCTGTGCGTAAAGTTAGCTACCGCGGACATCACTTGCCCAGGGTTCCGGTAATCAACTCTAAAGGAGTAGCTGTAATACAATGTCTACGAATGGCCGCATAGGTCAGGTGAAGTATTCGAATGTCCATAGAGACCGCATGAGTCGCCACTAGGTGAGAATTTGAGAACCGTTCCTCAACAGACAGAAGGCTGCTTCCGAAGCGAGACTGTTCAAGTATGGCTAAATATTCCCTCGTACACAACTTAGCGGATTTGGATCTTACCAAATATTTGTTCGGTTCTCTCGTATTGTTCAGCACGACTGCCTCACAGCTTTGGGGTTGGGCGTCACATGACTCTTTGAGGTGAGTGTCACCCGCTAAAGACGTCTTGAGCTGCCTCTTCATGGTTAGGGGTCAAATCAGATCTCTTCCGAAGCGTTACTAATGGGGATCTTGCGAAGATGTGGACTTCCAGTTGACAAATGGAAACCGAGATATTTGTGAGGTGTACTGTTGGTGGCCACAACGAGAATGAGCAACGAGAAAAGTAGGCAACAGACATACTAGCAAGCCTCATCTTCACCTTGAATGCCGGGATACCGAGAATTTGAGATTTTGCTGGTAATTCTCAGGATATGGGGAAGTTGGTATCTGGCGCGTCTTTGCTCTTGAGCATCTGGGGAGAAGCCTGTTGTCCACGGCCTAGGTACAACGCAAATACGATTTTATCACCTGAGCTTCTTGGTTTTCATGGCCATAAAGAGAGGTTGCCGGCAACACAGGTCAATGGTTCTGTGCCACCCAGCAGAGGAATGCTTGGCTTTCTGCGGGACATTGCATGTCAATGAAATGACAAGATATTGACGGGGCAATAGGCAATCGAATCTTCTTGTGTTAACCTAGGTATTTGTGTTCGTGTCGCCATCAGCCGTCATAATTGGACCATTGGGTATTCACTTCTCGCAAGCCTTTGCCAATCACAGCTGCTTTTCATTTAAGATTGTTCGGAAAACCTGCTCGGCTATTGGGCAGTGTCATTCTACTCCTGAATGGCTTGTGCCTCTTAGTTATAGTATCAGGTTGGGTTCATACTTTTGCCGAATGCCGTATTTTGCGCCTACACTTACCAGTATTTGAAGAGCCCAAGGCCTTAGCCTCCGTTCGGGAACCCACTGCACTCTCCCCAGCAGGATACAAGAACATTGAAAGCTTGGCGGCTGGAATAGAAGCTTGGCAAAGTTGTGGCATTTCAGCTTCAATTATGGTCTGCGGATGTGGACTCTGAAAGCAGTAACTTGTTTCCAAACCTGTCTTGACACGAAAGTCTTGTTTGCTCGCTTGTCCCGACAAGGAGATCCACGCCATTTTCCCGACTTTCATCAATGCTTCAGGGCACAGCTGCGGAGCATATACCTTTTGAAGATATCTGCTCCTCAGCCTCAGGGTTCGGCCAACCCAACCCTACAACCGCAGACCTAAGCGAGATGAACTTCAAGGGCTCTTCATATGGACTCCAACATGCTGCTTCTTGCTGCCCTTAAGCAAACCTACGAGGCGAACATTGTGGCGATGTAATCAATACCCGCGAACCTTTCCAGTCATTATGACGATACTCGAGGGAAAAGAGACAGGCTGTAAATTTCGGGTTCCCCATAATCGGAGTCGGCCCCCAATTCATGTTATGAAATTGTGTGGGCACGCTGTTCCGAGTCAGGGGCTCCTTTTTCATAACGGCGCAACGTTCTATTTGTAACCACCTCCCATGCAGATACGAGTCGACAGTTATAAACAGGGACCAGCCGCGTAAAAAAGGGAGACTGCAACGGACTTCGGCGAAGCTTGGAACCTGGAAGACGAAATTTGCCATCATGGCAGGCCAACCACCCACGCCACAGCAATGTGCCTGGCGATCAACAGCGATCGGAGCTTCCGAGCTCAATTATAGCACCAGCGGTTTAGCCGCCTTGCAATATGAGTAACTAGGCGCGCGCATCTCGACCTGGATCTATCATTCTGTCGCAAAACGGTATTCGGACTAGCAGCACAACCCGCCGAAATGCTAACCACCGAGGCTGGGGTATTAGCCACGATATGGGTCCTCTTCGCACTCTCCACGACATTCCTTAGCCTGCGTCTCTGGTGTCGTCACCACTATGCTGCGGGTTTCTGGTGGGATGACTACGTTCTACTCGGCGGTTGGGGCTGCATCGTCGCTGCCAATATATCCGCCTCCGTCTACCTCGCCGCACACCCCGACGATGGGAACTTCAGCCTTCTGTTCGCCAAGGTTGCGGCCGCAATCGCCTGCGCGCTGACCAAGACCGCGTTTTGCACCACGATTTTGAGGCTTCTAAATCCGGCGCACCACCCTGCGTGGAGATGGCTTGTTTGGTACCTCATGGTATCTTTCAACTTAGCGACTATCCTGCTAGTCATCCGGCAGTGGGCTAGGCAGTGTGTGTTCGAGTATGAAGACGGCGACGTGCGGTTGACAAATCCATTGGGGAGAGGTCAATGTTGGCCAAATGAGGTTGTGACCGGAATTGCAGATTTCCACATGGCTTATTCCGCGGTCACAGAGTGAGTGCGCCCTGGTCTGGTGAAAAGGGCCTGATTAATTGCTTCATCACATGCTAACTATAGATTGTATTCTCTAGTTTCATCCTATCCCTCATCCCGTTGCAGTTGATTTGTCGCCTCCGGCTTAGTCCAACGGAGAAAATAGGAGCAGCCACAGCTATGGGCTGTGGGGTATTGTAAGGCTAACATCCGTGACATGGTCAATGTTTTGTACTAAGCTCAAATGCTGACAATGATCGGATAGAGTATCCATCGTTCCACTTTGCAAGCTGATCGTCTCGCAACGAATGCGAGGCACTCCAGGATTCCCGAGTAAGTCATCTTGTTAATCCTAATCAGGGCAGAATTCGAGTCTAATATTCTTCAGAGTGGTTCATTGTGTCAATGGGCCTCGATATCATCGAGCCTCTCTTAACCATCGTTGCGCAATCTATCCCCATTCTCCGCGTCCTCCTACGCGACAAAGCCACAGGCTACGAAAGCTCAAGATATGTCACCAATTTGAAGGACGGAAGCGCGAGTTGCGTGAGCAAGCTGAAGTCACGGGCTGAGCGATATACTTCAAGTCTAGCCAGCAAGTCCCGCCTTAGCCACCCGAAACTGGAGACGAGGCCCGTAGGATACGATGAGACATGGGAGCAAATACCAAGTCCTGCAAGCCAGAACTTCCGACGCCGTAGTGTCGTGGCCTTATATGAGATGGAACCCCCGGTCAGACCATATCCGGCCGTGTCAAGTATGCTTGACACGCAATTCGGGGATCTGAAAGAGGAATGGGTAAGTTGAGAGTCTGCGACACATGAGAGTCCAGCGGGATGAAATGTTTTCAATCAATGAGCACTGCTTTAACAGAAAAACCCCATGATGCATTGAACCTTTGTCTGAGTAAATGTGCGTGTGTCGCCGGCTTTGTAGCAAAGTAATAAATGAACTCCCTGCTTGTTTTTCTACCGGCAAGGATTGGTCTCAGTGGCCAATTGGTCATAAAAATCCTTCATGCCTCTCTCCACTTCACAAAGCTCCAAAATGTTTTCTGCCCTTTCTAAGCTAAGCGAGACTTCAAGAGCCGATCATAACTGCTAAGATGGAAAGTGTCTACTCCCGCCGAAAGCAGAAAGGCAAGACACGTCCTCAGGTGCGGCCCTAACTCTTGACCAGGCGTCTTTCCCAAAGTAAATATGCATCCGCCCTTTCCCACAAATTCGTTCGCCTCAGCAGTCTCCCCCCAACTTTGGGAGAATGCAAGATCAGTACCATCTTGCCAGCAGCTCCGCCGCCGACTTTGCTCGGCCTTGCTCCACAGCCTCTACGATGCTCTTGTCCTCCATCTTCCTCACCACCACGTAACTCTCCAGTATGTTTTCTACCATATGCAAAGAACATCGCCGGAGGCTTAGTTTGATGCTGCGGCAAGCATCGAGACCAGTCAAGGGGATTCTCTGGCCCTCGGGCAGCGCTAGACCGCCGCTGGTATCGTGCTTGTCGACATTTGTCGCTATAAATCAACTGTCAGCCAATTGTGTTGCGCATTTTCTGGGTAACTTGGTCGTTGAAGGCGTCATACCTTTAGGAACATCTGCCAGAGAGTTGGACGCACTAAGACTCTCCCTACCAATGCCTGCAATTGAAGCGACAACGAGATAAATGTTGGCCATGCAGTCAACGTCGCCGAATTCCAAGCGCCGCGACTCGCGTTCATTGGGGAAGTTGATCGTAGTTTTTGAGTTGCCAATGCCGCAAGTCATCCACTCACATTTCGGCGTTTCATCTCCCTCGTATTGCCACCGCTGACCATAGGTAAGCCAATTGGGCTTGCAGAATGCATAGATACTCGGGTTGCTTGTTCCACCCACATTCGACTCCATGATGCTTGCAGCGAACTTCGTTGCGTTCCAGCCTGGGCCGAGGGCTAGGTGGAGGCGGCAGCGTAGCCTATTACCACACATCACATCGAGGGGTGTGCCAGAAAATGTGGCTGTCGAAATGTCTTCAAAAGGACAGAAGAATGACGCTCGCAGTCCATTCAATCCTGTAATGGACTCAAGTGCCCTCTTGACCCTGTAAAAATTGTCTACCGCCTCCAAAGTGCTGTCGCTCATTGAAAGAGCAACAGTCACCACTCCATCCACCGAGATGTCGCTGCTCCGGATGGAAAGACCTGTGCCTCCGTAACTGTGGGTTCGTAAGGATTGTATCAACTTTAGCATTATGGCCTGGGCTCGGCCGTCGCTTCTAGAAAGATGTGATCCTGCGTGGGACAGCTTTCGCAGCACGAATTGAAATTCCAGAGCCGCTTTGATTTTCAGTTCTCCTCGATCGAATCCGTACTTCCTGCAGACTGCCCTGAGGATTTCACGAGGGTCATGCCCAATTTTGAAAATGTTGTTGCTGGTCGCTGCTTTTGCGAAGACAGTAGCGCGGGTTTTGCTGTCAATGCAGGGCTGTATCGTATCGTAGTCAGGGAGCAGGTTGAGAGTCTTGTAGGAAGGTGAGGTCTTCTCAGCAGCCGACTTGCCATCGGGAAGACTCGTAAGAGCAGCGGCGCTGACAGTCAATGGGATGAAGTCGTCGGAAGAAGATTGGCCAGAAGCATGCATGCGGTACATCATGTCGAAACTGTCGGCAGAAACAAGCTTCTCATTGAGGATGCCGCAGTAATCCGTCCACATGATGTGAACAAGCTCGCAATCACTGTGGTAATGCTTCCAGTACTCGTAGCCGTACCCGGGGGGATCCATGGTTGGCTTTCGGTATGTGGAGCCAGTTCAAATGTTCCTTGAATGACAAAATTAGTGTTGGCGCAAGACTTTACGATAATCTATGATCGTCGCACAAATACGACTAGAGAGAAGCAGTGTAGCCTGAATACGAGGTCTAAGATGTTGGGAAGCAAACCTTTCTGGTCTTGCAGCTTCTTGCTTAGAGTATCGGCGAGGCATCGGTCGCAAGAATCGGAAGGATGGTTGGGAGAAGGTGTAAAACCTACAGAAGAGGATGCTTTTGATGGCTAGGACTCACTTTTCAATGGTAAGGAATTCTAACGTCAGCAGCTGACGATTCAGATGTCCACTGCCCATATGGATCCTTGCTCTTAAGTGTGACGAAGAATTAGCATAATCGCTGCGGCATTGACTTGATCTGAAGGCAGTGTTCTGCGACTGTGGGTATTTGAGGGGGAAGTACGTTCAGCACGTAAACGTGGCGCTTTTGAACGTGTCAAGGGATGTGAAGCTCACTCTGATTGCGTGAGAAAGAACTCCAGAAAGTTGCTGAAAGGGGACGAGGAGATGCGATCGAGGAATTTGATATGAAGAGGAAAGCAGAGCGGTTGATGATTGAGGGGGATCGCAGTTGTCTCGAAGCCCCAACAGCTGAGGCTGTGGTCAATGAGACTGTTCGATCAAAACGATCGGATGAAAACCATTTTGGTTGAGGAACATCCAGCAAAACTTAGGACCCTGTTTTAGCCTGTAAAGAACAAGAAATAGAAACCATCTACAAATTGCGAGAGGGATTGATGAGTCAGAGTGGGAAATAGTTCGTGCTTGAACCTGTGCTTGATGCAGCTGTGTAGTCCAGAGTGTGTAGAACTGGCTAGCCTCCAGATGGCTCGTCTGTTGAGCATCGCAGGACGATACCTAGGTACCCAGTACCACAGAATTCTACGGTCTCCTTCATCACAAAAGGCAAGCAGGCACAGACATAAGCCAAATGGGCTAGAATGCGCAAATGATGACGGCATCCCTCGTTCTCTTCACTCACATTAAAATCGCTTCATTCCTCGGGCCATTGTGTGCTTCGGGTGAAGCGAAAAGAGGGGAGCCGACAGACAAGATGAAGCAAGAAAACTGCCCACCACCACTGGCAAAGTGGCGAGCCTCTTGCTTTCCGGGTCCGGCTTGACTTTACCCAATTTGTACCCTTTTGGTCTGGTCGCTGATGCCCTCAACAAGCCCCAAGTCATCATTTGCATCTTTCTGTACAACTAAGTGCCTTTTCAAATGTTAGTTGATTTCAACGGCGCACCGATACCTTGCCAGAAGGTGTCGATTGTACGCCTTTCTATGTCGGCTGCATTTTCAGTAATCACGGATATCGACGAATCTTGACGAATGTGATGTTCTCCATGACAAAGCTTTTGAAATTGCAGATCAATTCCTCCTACTCTGTACCGCCGGTCTCCGAGAAAGGGTTTTGGAGTTATTACATGCGGCGATGGCGACGCACTACCCATGTAGGCCTCTTCTTGCCTTGAGCAAGGATGATCGAACTGTTTTCAAAGAATTTTGGTGCCCATGTGATATCACAGAAAGACGCGGAGTGTGCACGAGGATGAAAGATGGTGACTACAGACATGAAAAGGTTCCAGCCCGTACGTTTGCTCAATCGTCGCTGCAGAAGCTCCACAGGTCAGGTAAGTTGCTCATCTTGAAGAGGAAAAGGTGCAATGAGAATCTGCGGTCCCGTGTATGGGCTGGAGAATTCAATATGCATCGTGTTTAGTCAACTGACTATTTGACAAGCATCGGACTCAATCAGCATTGCCTTTCAACTGCCCAGCCGGCTGATGTGAAGCACAGTAATCAGCATGGCGACCAGTCCGTTCATCATGGTCGCTGCTGATTCCACTTACAAGCACGATTGAGCTTTCAAAAGGATTTGCACCAATTGAGCTGTTTTCATCCCGCAATAGTCATGACAAAACCATTGGGCCTGTCAGTCTTTCCAGCCTACACCAGGCATGCTTTTGGTGGCAACATACTGATTGTCACGATGTAGAGCAACCTCACGATCCTGGTAAAGCACCAGATGAGATGCAGGTTACATTACGGATCGCGTTGCTTAGGTACTTGGGCTCTCCAGTTCTACGGGTTCCAGCAATTGAAGCTGTGTATCCGAGGCATTGTGGGCAGACAACATATCACCCAAGTTGCGCTGGACTAGGCTATGGACAGCCCATCAATCAGGGGAAACCCGTTGTGAGACTAAATCGCCTTTGATTATTCTAGGTACGGAATAAGAGCAGGTTCCAAAAGGTTTCTGCCGGACTGGTATGTCACTTATTGCGATAAGCTCTAAGGCCCTGTCATGGTCTGGAATGATATAAGAATGTTACATTGTAGGGAGGCAGCTCGTGGTGCGAGAAAGAGCCACGGCAGTCAATCTCCACGTGCTACAAGCTGGCGTTAAAAGTCCATAAGAACGGCATATTGCCGTCCTCGTTCATCAACCCGTCTTGGCGGTACCTTGTACGGCTGGTGGTCTCCTGTCCTTCCTGCTGCCCGTGGTCCGATTGGGCCGTCTTTGCCCAAGACACGCTCGGCGATACGAGATTTCCCGGCCTCTCGCACGCACTTGTGTGCGTGGAAGGCTACGTAATGGCCGAGTGGGTGTAAAAGTTTCGAGATTGGACCCAACTCTTCGGTCCCATTACGTCCCATCAAGTGTGGGTCGTGCCGGCACAATCGTCACCCACGCCGAGACCGGGGCTCGAGATGATCCCACATCTGACTGGGTACATGGGTATCGAAGCCCATTTTTGAGGTGTGGAAATCTTATCAGATCATCTGATTAGGTGCTATCTCAGGCACAGGTTCGCTTGGCGCACCAGGATCCAGACCACACTACAAGCCCATCCATGTCCTCGCAGCACCTCGCTAACTGCATGTGGCAGCTTCAACGGCCTGGATGCCGACTGGGCTCGGCCTTGGCCTCGGAATATGGCGATGGTCCTATTCTGGGTCCCGTGTGGGCAACAACTCGAACGGGTAAAGAAGGAGAGATATTCTGACAACCCCACGGTGTCTCCATTCTCGAACTTGTGCCGGGGCTTGCGACTAGTGGGGTGAGTGGCACGCATGCGCCCTCCTCGGGGCTTGGAATTTGACGGAAGGTGGGATTTTTTTGCCTCTGGGGGCCCATCTCCCGTGCCTCTACAGCAGCCATGGCCGGGCCCATAATTCCTCGATGCCGTGGTCCGAGTATCCAAGCAGCCCCCGGCTTGAGGGAGAGGACCACGGCGCTCAATACGTGGATGGCCAAAATGTTTCAAACTTATCATTGAAGAGATACTCGTATGGTGCGAACAAGCTAAGATTCACGCAAGAAATCGGCGGCAACACCAGCGAAAACGGATCGAAATCATCGAAATCTCGCTGAAGTGCTTCGAAGGCTCGAAGACGCTTTCACCACAGCATCTACAATGGCAACACAAACTTTGCCCTCGGCCATCGAGCAGCCAAGTGTCGAGCGCCAAACTCCATCGATCCTACACGGCCCCGTCGACCCTCCCCTAAGCGATTTCACCCTCGGTGAACTTCTCGAACTACAGTGCCAACACAATGGAGAGGCGGATTGTATCAGTATCCCTTGGACGGGAGCTCGCTGGTCCTACGATGACCTCCGCCGGCAGTCCAGCCTCATTGCGCGTGCCCTGCTCGCCGAAGGAATCCGACACGGCGACCGAGTGGCAATCATGGCCGGTAACTGTGAACAATACGCGGCCATCTTCTTCGCAACGGTGAGGATTGGCGCCATCCTCGTTATTCTCAACAACACGTATACCCCCTCGGAAGCCATGTACGGGCTCGAGTTCACGGCGTGCAAGGTCTTCTTCACCACCAAGAAGATCGGAAGGACAAACAACGAGCCACTGCTCGCACAAGTCGCAGCCAAGGACAATGCGCCCAAGGTGGTCATCCTGAGGGGCGACAGCGAGGGCTACAGGACATACGAGGACATGATCCTGCAGGGCAGCAAGCAAGATAAGGCCGAGCTGTACAGGCAGGAGACCAAGGTCTCTACGTACGACGTTTGTAACCTCCAGTTCACGAGCGGCACCACGGGAAACCCCAAGGCGGCGATGCTCACACACCACAACATCGTCAACAACTCTCGCTTCATCGGCGACCGCATGCGCCTCACCAACCAGGACGTACTCTGCTGCCCACCGCCGCTGTTCCACTGTTTCGGCCTTGTCCTCGGACTCTTGGCGGTCATCACCCATGGCGCCAAGATCGTCTACCCGGCCGAAGTGTTCGACGGCCCAGCGACCATCCGCGCGATCCAGGAGGAGCAGTGCACCGCGCTCCACGGGGTGCCAGCCATGTTCGACACGCTGCTGGCGCTCCCCGAGGCGGCGTCCCTCGACGCATCGCAGTTGCGCCTGCGCACTGGTATCATCGCCGGTGCGCCCGTGCCGCGGTACCTGATGGAGCAGCTGGTGTCGCGGCTGGGCATGACCGAGTTCACGTCATCGTACGGCCTTACTGAGGCCAGCCCGACGTGCTTCAACGCCTTCACCGACGACCCGATCCATACGCGGCTCACCACGGTGGGCACGCTGATGCCGCATGCCTACGCCAAGATTGTCGACCGCGACGGGAACACCCTCCCGGTAGGCCAGAGGGGCGAGCTGCTCATGGGCGGGTACCAGCTATGTGCCGGGTACTGGAACAACAGCGAGAAGACGGCCGAGGTCATGACGCGAGACGAGAACGGGATGCTCTGGCTACACACCGGTGACGAGGCCGTGTTTGATGAGCATGGATACTGCAGCATCACAGGGCGATTCAAGGACATCATCATCCGAGGTGAGTTGCTGGGGACCAAGCTCACCGATATCGTCGCATACGTACGAGAACTAACACCAGATTCCAGGTGGCGAGAACATCTACCCTCTTGAGATCGAGGAGCGCCTCATGGCGCACCCGTCAGTGTCGCTGGCGGTGGTCGTTGGCCTAAAGGACGAGCACTATGGCGAGGTGGTGGGCGCGTTCCTGGACAGCAAGCCGACGGCCAAGGGTGCTGAGTCGCGCCTCACCAAGGCCGAGGTCCGCGAATGGGTCACCAAGAGGCTCGGCAAGCACAAGGCACCCGCTCACGTCTTCTGGATGGGCGAGGGCGGCGTGCCGGCCACGGTGCCCCTGACGGGCAGCGGCAAGGTGCGCAAGTTCGAGCTGGCCAAGCTGGGCGAGGAGATCCTGTCGAAGCAGGCGGGCAAGCAGGCCAAGCTTTAGATCCTGTTGATCCCCCTTCTCTTTTTTGTTTCTCCTGTTTATACTTATCTTCACGTCATCCATGCCCTCTTTCCTTTCGATTTAGATTTGGTTTTACTGTTGGAGTTGGAGGAAAGAAGATATCCCTAGAGATAGATATTTACACGTACAGAGCCTTGATCTTTCACTTCCACTGTCCATGTACTCGAGGCGGGCATGAATCACGTAGCAGCGGCCAAGAGGATCTGCCCAAGGGGTCTCGAGCGATCAACAGATCATCAGCCAATCCAGGGTGGAGAGGGGGTCCAGTCAGAAATGCTTAGCCTCGGACGTCGCAATGGGAAAGGCCTAGCCCCACGCCAGAATTTTTTATCAGATCAAGCCCAACCCCCAAAAGTGCAGCGAGATCGGCACCTGGAGCAGCGCTAATTTGATGAGATTTTTTATCAGATCCGCAAGATAATGGGCCACTTAACCCGCTAAAGTTATCAGATCCGTGCTAATGCAAGCCTCCCCTGTCCGTCCGTTCCATCCTCGCGTGGAAACATCT